>ONZH01014349.1:0-59974 GCA_900303285.1 Rhinella marina
TTTCTGTACGTCACTGAATACAACCAAGTCATTTGCTGCCTGTCACGTATATAGCTTGATCCCAAAAATCTCTGTGCGACATTTGTCTGGGTCGCAGTCTAAATAGCCACCGTTAACAGGGTGTGAGTTAGGTCTCCGATACTTCCTGCACGTCACGTTCACAAAAAAACAAAACTACAAAAAAAATATAGAAAACAAAATATTTAAAAAAATTAGTTTTTTTGTTGTTTTAGCTCAGTGATACAAATCCATTTCACACATCTGCGTGTAACCTTTCTGTGTGTCACAGTTAAGCACACTCACTCCAATCCGTATTTTCTGTCCAGGTGACACTTTCTGTACGTCACTTAATTAAACCAGACTGAACAAGTTTGTGGGTTTCAGTACACCAGGCCCGTTTTTTTTTTTTTTTTATATATAATACACTTATATACAGAAAATGTTGAACCCCAGGGATAAGGGTCGAGGACGAGGGCGTGGGCATTCAATTACTGCAGGGGGCAGAGGACGTGGTCCTGGGCAGGGTGAGACAGTACCTGCTGATGAGGGAGCTGTGGAACGCCGCAGAGCTACACTCCCTAGCTTCATGTCTCAACTTACAGGGACACGTGGTAGAGGACTGTTGAAACCACAACAGTGCGAACAGGTGATGTCGTGGATTGCGGACAATGCTTCAAGTAATTTGTCCAACAGTCAGTCTTCCACGCAGTCCACCCACGTTACCCAATGGAGCACTCCTCTGGCTCCTCCACCTCAACCTCCTATCCCCCAGTCTGCTCCCTCCCAGGAAAATTTGGAATGCAATCCGGCATACTCTCAGGAACTGTTTTCTGGACCCTTCCCAGAGTCACAAACCACTTCTCAGGTTGCTGCTGACCTCGTTCCTGGTGCCCAAGTTTTCCAACTGTCGCAGTCTGTGGGTGATGATGATGATGATGATGACAATGTTGAGTTAGTGGAAGAAGTTTGTAAATAGGTGTCGGACGATGAGGAGACACGGTTGTCAGACAGTGGTGAAGTTGTTGTAAGGGGAGGAATTCCGAGGCGGGAGCAGACTGAGGAATCGGAGGATGACGAGGTGACTGACCCAAGCTGGGTTGATAAGCCGAGTGAAGACAGTGCTTCTGAGGCGGAGGCGAGTGCTGCACCAGAACAGGTTGTAAGAGGCAGTGGTGTGGCCAGAGGGAGAAGCAGGGCCAGAGCTGGTGCGTCAGCAGCAACTGTTTCACGTAGTGAAGCTCCCGTGGCGAGGCCTAGATGTTCGCAAGTCTGGAGGTTCTTTAAAGAAAGTGAGGATGACCAACGGACTGTGGTGTGCAACCTGTGCCACACCAGGATCAGCAGGGGTGCCACCAATACTAGCCTAACCACCACCAGCATGCGCAGGCATATGAGTGCTAAACACCCCACTCAATGGAACCAAGGCCGTTCACCACCTCCTGCGGGTCACACCACTGCTCCTTCCCCTGTGTCACTCGCTGCCTCTGCTAGTCAACCCCCTGCGTCACTCGCTGCCTCTGCTAGTCAACCCCTGCCCAGGACCCCGGCACGAGCGCCTCCCGCCGGAAAACCACACCTTCGCCTCCACGATCCTCCACAGTGTCCACCAATGTGTCCCAGCGCAGCGTTCAGCTGTCTTTACAGCAGACGCTGGAGCGCAAGAGGAAATACAGTTCCACCAACCCACATGCCCAAGCCCTCAACGTCCACATCTCCAAATTGCTTAGCCTGGAGATGCTGCCCTATAGGCTGGTAGAGACCGAGGCCTTTCGCAATCTCATGGCAGTGGCTGCCCCTCGGTATTCGGTCCCCAGCCGCCACTATTTTTTCCGATGTGCCGTCCCAGCCCAACACCAGTACGTGTCAGAGAACATCATCCGTGCCCTGACCAACGCTGTTTCTGAGAAGGTCCACCTAACCACGGACACGTGGACAAGTGCTGCCGGGCAGGGACACTATATCTCACTGACGGCACATTGGGTTAACTTGGTGGAGGCTGGGACCGAGAATGACCCTGGGGCCGCTCATGTACTGCCCACACCGAGGATTGCGGGGCCTACCTCGGTCACGGTTTCTCGACCCCTCCTCCTCCTCCACCGAATTACCATCCGTGGGCACGGCGCCTTCAGTCGGTAGCTCTAGGCGCAGCAGCAGTGCCGTGGGTAAGCGCCAGCAGGCGGTGCTCAAACTGCTGAGCTTAGGTGACAAAAGGCACACCGCCCAAGAGCTGTTACAGGGCATCACGGCGCAGACCGATCTGTGGCTGGCACCGCTGAACCTCAAGCCAGGCATGGTTGTGTGTGACAGCGGGCGTAACCTGGTGGCGGCTCTGCAACTCGGCAGACTGACACATGTGCCATGCCTGGCCCACATGTTCAATCTCATAGTTCAGCGGTTCCTCAAGACATACCCCAATCTGTCTGATTTGCTCACCAAGGTGTGCCGCATCTGTGCGCATTTCTGCAAGTCGACCACAGATGCTGCCACTCTCAGGGCAGCGCAGTGCCGCCTACAACTGCCCGCTCACCGACTGTTGTGCGACGCGCCCACGAGATGGAATTCGACATTAAACATGTTATCCAGAGTTTACCAGCAGCGCAGAGCGATTGTAGACTGCCAGATGTCAACTTCCACCAGAACTGGTAGTCAGGTCAGTCAGATTCCTCAAGTCTACAATGAGGAGTGGTCGTGGATGTCTGATATCTGCCAGGTGTTGAGCAACTTTGAGGAGTCAACACAGATGGTCAGCGGCGATGCCGCCATTATCAGCCTCACCATCCCGCTGCTTTGCCTGTTGAAAAACTCACTGCTCAGCATCAAGTCGGATGCTTTGCGCTTGTCACAAGAGACAATGGAGGAAGATACGTCGCTTGATAGCCAGAGCACCCTCCAGTCTGTTTCTCAGCGCGTATCAGAGGAGGGGATGAGGATGAGGAGGAAGAGGAGGAGAATGTCGGCGAGACCGTAGCGGGTACCAGTGCTCAGTCCTTAACTCTTGAGCGTGTATGGGCTTAAGAGGAGGACTTGGAGGAGGAGGAGGAAATGGAGAGTCAGGCTAGTGAGGAGAGGGAATTCTTGCGTGTTGGGACTCTGGCGCACATGGCAGACTTCATGTTAGGCTGCCTATCCCGTGACCCTCGCATTAGAAGAATTTTTTCAAACACCGATTACTGGGTGTTCACTCTCCTGGACCCACGGTACAAGCAGAACCTTTCCACTCTCATCCCTGTAGAGGAAAGGAATATGAGAGTGAATAGATATCAACAGGCCCTGATGCACAAGCTGAAACAATCCTTCCCATCTGACGCCGCTAGCGGCAGAGGGCATGGTTCTGTGGGCAAAGTAGCGGGGGAGAGGAGGCGAGCAGGCAGCTTGTCCAGCACTGGCAGGGGAACGCTCTCCAAGGCCTTTGCCAGTTTTATGTCACCCCAGCAAGACACTGTCACCTGTCCCCAGTCTACGCAGAGTAGGGGGGAGCTGTACAGAAAGATGGTGAGGGAGTACCTAGCTGACCATACCAACGTCCATAGCGATCATTCTTCTCCATACAACTACTGGGTTTCAAAGCTGGACACGTGGCCTGAACTGGCGCTGTACGCCTTGGAGGTGCTGGCCTGCCCTGCCGCTAGCGTGCTGTCAGAGCGAGTATTCAGTGCAGCTGGTGGCGTCATCACCGATAAGCGTACACGCCTGTCAACTGACAGCGCTGACAGGCTGACGCTTATTAAAATGAACAAAGCCTGGATTTCACCGGAATTCAAATCTCCTCCGGGGGAAAGCAGCTAAAGATTTAAATAACTTATGTATCCGATTCCTCTTCTCTACTCCCCCTACTCCTCCTCCTCCATATCGTCTTTGCCTAACGCTGACCAAAAAAAGGCCATTTTTCAGAGGTCCAACTGGCACTCTTTTACCACAATTTTTCAGGAGGGCCCCCTACAGGCCCTCTCTTCAAACAATTTTTCCAGAGGTCCACCTACAGGCCCTTTCTCCAAACAATTTTTCTGGAGGTCCACCTACAGGCCCTCTCTCCAAACAATTTTTCCGGAGGTCCTCCTACAGGCCCTCTCTCCAAACAATTTTTCCGGAGGTCCACACACAGGCCCTCTCTCCAAACAATTTTTCCGGAGGTCCACCTACAGGCCCTCTCTCCAAGCAATTTTTCCGGAGGTCCACCTACAGGCCCTCTCTCCAAACAAGTTTTCCGGAGGTCCACCTACAGGCCCTCTCTCCAAACAATTTTTCCGGAGGTCCACCTACAGGCCCTCTCTCCAAACAATTTTTCCGGAGGTCCACCTACAGGCCCTCTCTCCAAACAATTTTTCCGGAGGTCCACCTAAAGGCCCTCTCTCCAAACAATTTTTCCGGAGGTCCACCTACAGGCCCTCTCTCCAAACAATTTTTCTGGAGGTCCACCTACAGGCCCTCTCTCCAAACAATTTTTCCGGAGGTCCACCTACAGGCCCTCTCTCCAGTTCCAGTTTCCAGTTTTATTTGCGCAAACTGCGTAAATATTTTTTTGGGATAGGTGTGAAAAATAATATTACCTGCGTATCTATATTGCCCAACATTGGATACGGTAGCAACAAGAAGACCAAACACATGCTGCCCACAGGGTTCCGCAAATTCCTGGTCCACAATGTCAAGGCGCTCGAGGTTCTGTTGATGAGCAACAAGTCCTTCTGTGCAGAAATCGCCCACAACGTCTCCATCTAAGAACCTAAAGACCCTTGTGGAGAGAGCGGCACAGCTCGCCATCAAAGTGACGAACCCCAACGCCAGACTGCGCAGCGAAGATAACGAATAAATATCTCTGTGGTTATTTTTGCTAAATAAAAGTTAAATAAACACACAAAAGAAAAAAAAAATTGATCTGTTCCTGTGCCTGATCCACCCAAGTTGAATCTGTCCCATCATGAGAAAGTCCCCCCAAGGAGTCCCCACTGTAACTTGCTTCCCATACAACTGCCTCACCCCCCGACACCTGTGTCTCGCCATTGTCCACCACCTCCTCAGACAACACTGGTAAATCCTCACTTTCAGCACACGGAGACTGCAAAAGGTCTTGCGAATTGGGGCAGAGAATGTTCTGGGGTAGCACATCAGAGAAGGGGTGACTATGGGGTTCCAGGGAGTACGTGACCACATGCAATCTCCATTTAAAAAGTCATACCACACTTGATCGATCTCATAATTTACGACTGTACCGGTTGATGCAAAATTTTTAAGTTGGGGTCCTGCGTCGTCATTCTAACTACATCCGGCTGTTGTCACCACCACACACGCTAGCCCAGGGGGGCACTCCTCTGGCTCTTCCAGCTCAACCTCCTTCCCCCCAGCCTGCCCCCCCACCTACAGGCCCTCTCTCCAAACAATTTACGTCTTTGTCCTATCTTTCTCTCTCTCCAAACTATTTTTCCGGATAGCTGCCATATACGGTATTAAACTGAGTAGTATACATAGAAGACATACCACACTTGATCAATCTCATAATTTACGACTGTACCGGTTGATGCTAAATTTTTAAGTTGGGGTCCTGCGTCGTCATTCTAACTACATCCGGCTGTTGTCACCACCACACACGCTAGCCCAGGGGGCACTCCTCTGGCTCTTACAGCTCAATCTCCTTCCCCCCAGCCTGCCCCCCACCTACAGGCCCTCTCTCCAAACAATTTACGTCTTTTTCCTATCTTTCTCTGTCTCCAAACTATTTTTCCGGATAGCTGCCATATACGGTATTAAACTGAGTAGTATACATAGAACACATACCACACTTGATCTATACCAGGGGTGCACAACCTGCGGCCCGGGGGCCACATGCGGCCCTTGATACCATTCTGTGTGGCCCCATCCATCTGGTAACAGACATGTATGTCCATGTTTTGTGGCTGCTCACATGCATTTTTCATGTATTTCTCCCATTAGATGGGACTCCTGGAACTGTAACTAGACATTAATGGTATACACTGTGTGTTCAATCTGCCATAAATACAGTATTTCAGTTGGTAATACCCCTTTAAATTTTATTTTCAGCCCTTGACGTTGGTTCAGTCGGACAATGTGGCCCCCACCCAGAAAACGTTGTGCACCCCTGATCTATACTGAACGTCACTTTTAAAAATACATCATTTTCCTCTCTTTCTCTCTTTTGTCTGGGTTGCAATTAAGCAGACCACATCTGCCTAATCTAATAGTTTCCGTGTAATTGCTCCATACTGCACGTCTTTTTCCTCTCTTTCTCTCTCTCCAAACTATTTTTCCGGATAGGTGCCGTATACGGTATTAAACTCAGAAGAATACATACCGCTACAGTTTTTCCAAATCCATTCCGGCTGTTGTCACCACCACACACGCTAGCCCAGGGGGCACTCCTCTGGCTCTTCCAGCTCAACCTCCTTCCCCCCAGCCTACCCCCCACCTACAGGCCCTCTCTCCAAACAATTTACCCGGATAGGGGACGTATTAGATATTGTACTGATGTTTTTTTTGGTTCTTCTTTTAATTGCCTCCTGACCTGTGATAGGCAGAGCATGGACACGTCCCCTTAGCTGCAGTAGGAAAGACACTCCCCTGGCCAGAGCAAGCTTTTTTTCCGTTTTCCGTGGTCGAAAAATCCATGAAATATAAGGTCCCAAGATAGGGGACGTATACGGTATTAAACTGAGAAGAATCGATACCGTACCGGTTGATGCTAGAGTTTTTCCAAATCCATTCCGGCTGTTGTCACCACCACACACGCTAGCCCAGGGGGCACTCCTCTGGCTCTTCCAGCTCAACCTCCTTCCCCCCAGCCTGCCCCCCACCTACAGGTCCTCTCTCCAAACAATTTACCCGGTTAGGGGACGTATTAGATATTGTACTGATGTTTTTTTTGGTTCTTCTTTTAATTGCCTCCTGACCTGTGATAGGCAGAGCATGGACACGTCCCCTTAGCTGCAGTAGGAAAGACACTCCCCTGGCCAGAGCAAGCCCTTTTTCCGTTTTCCGTGGTCGAAAAATCCATGAAATATAAGGTCCCAAGATAGGGGACGTATACGGTATTAAACTGAGAAGAATCGATACCGTACCGGTTGATGCTAGAGTTTTTCCAAATCCATCCGGCTGTTGTCACCACCACACACGCTAGCCCAGGGGGCACTCCTCTGGCTCTTCCAGCTCAACCTCCTTCCCCCCAGCCTGCCCCCCACCTACAGGCCCTCTCTCCAAACAATTTACCCGGATAGGGGACGTATTAGATATTGTACTGATTTTTTTTTGGTTCTTCTTTTAATTGCCTCCTGACCTGTGATAGGCAGAGCATGGACACATCCCCTTAGCTGCAGTAGGAAAGACACTCCCCTGGCCAGAGCAAGCTCTTTTTCCTTTTCTGTAGTCGATAAATCCATGAAATATAGGGTCCCAACATAGGGGATGTATACGGTATTAAACTGAGAAGAATTGATACCACCATGCCCCACTAGGAGAATTTGGGGTAATGGTGGGATTAGGCAGCCTCAGAGGCATCCATGCATGCTGCCCCTGCTGTTTCCTGTCCATTTCCGTGGTGTTTCCATCATTTTCTGAGGTTTCCAGGTTTTCACCCAGCCTTACCTAGGCAGAGCCTTGGTCCCCTGCAAAAATGCTCGAGTCTCCCATTGACTTCAATGGGGTTCGTTATTCGAAACGAGCACCCGAGCATCGGGAAAAGTTCGACTCGAATAACGAGCACCCGAGCATTTTAGTGCTCGCTCATCTCTATTGGTGAACCCCAAAAATCTCATAAAAGCCTTCAGATTTTCAGGTCGGTCCCAGTTCAGAACAGCACCGACTTTCTCTGGATCCATACGAAAACCTGAAGATGAAAGGAAGTATCCTAAGAATTGTACCTCTTGTACAGCAAAAACACATTTTTCTAATTTTGCATACAACTTGTTATCTCTTAAGATTTGCAACACCTGCCTCACGTCATCCTGATGTGTCACAATATCTGGAGAATAGATTAGTATGTCATCCAAATACACGACTACAAACCTCCCCACAAGATGATGAAAAATGTCATTAACAAAATGCTGGAAGACGGCAGGAGCATTGGTCAACCCAAAAGGCATGACCAGGTTCTCAAAGTGGCCCTCAGAAGTGTTAAAGGCCGTCTTCCATTCATCCCCTTCTTTGATCCTGACCAGATTATATGCCCCCCTTAAGTCCAACTTGGAGAACACCTTGGCATCCACAATCTGGTTAAACAAGTCATGAATCAAAGGAAGGGGGTACGGATCACGGACAGTAATCCTATTGAGTTCACGGAAATCCAGACATGGCCTAAGGGTTCCGTCCTTTTTCTTAACAAAAAAGAACCCTGCTGCCACAGGAGATTTGGAAGGCCTAATATGTCCTTTAGCCAAACTCTCAGCAATATATTCCTTCATGGCCGTTTTCTCAGGTCCAGAAAGGTTATACAGCCTAGATTTGGGCAATTTTGCTCCCGGGATAAGATTGATAGGACAATCATATTCCCGGTGAGGGGGTAAATCCTGACATCCACCTTCAGAAAATACATCAGAAAAATCCGATATAAAAGAAGGAAGAGTCTTAGTGGTTAAATCAGAAAAAGATGTATTAAGGCAATTGTCAACACAATAATCGCCCCAATCCACAATTTGTCTAGTATGCCAGTCAATGGACGGATTATGTTTTCATAACCACGGTAAACCCAGAACCACAGGAGCGGGAAGACCTTCCAACACAAAACATGAAATAAGCTCCTGATGAAATTCACCCACACTTAATTTGATATCATGCACCATCACTTTTGAGATAAAGGTGCAGAATCAATGGCAAACACAGAAATCCTCTTATCCAAAGAACTCGGCGACAATCCATGCATACGGACAAACTGAGCATCAATCAAGTTCACCCCTGCCCCGCTGTCAATAAACACCTCATTTTTCACAACCTTTGACTCTAGCGCCACCTCGGCAGTCAGGAGAAAACGGGTACTACAGGATGAAGACAAATGCACATTTTCAGTCTCCCTACCCACCCCACCAAGAGTGAGATGAGAATTCAACGCCCCCTTTTCTTTTCTCTCTTTTAGAGATTGAAAGCATGGACATACATTGATAAAGTGTCCTTTCTGACCACAGAAAAAACACACACCCTTTTTATTACCAAGATGTTTATGGGTGGAAACAGGAGTGGCTCCCCCTAATTGCATAGGTTCATCCTCTGACATCAACCTAGGGGAATATTCACCCAAAGTGTCATCGGAAGACAGTACACTATGTGATAGTACGTCCTGAGAGCGGGGGCACCTAGATCGCTCTCTCAGTCGCCTATCCATGCGCACAGCAAGAGACATAGCGGCCTCCAAAGACACAGGGGTTTCCTGAAAGGCCAAAGTGTCCTTCAGCCTTTCAGATAAACCTTGACAGAACTGGATACGTAAAGCCGGATCGTTCCATTCAGTATTGGTCGCCCACCTCCGAAACTCAGAGCAATAAATCTCAACCGGCCGCTCACCCTGACAAAGGTCACGTATCTGGGTCTCAGCCAGGGAGATACGATCCGGGTCATCATAGATAATCCCTAAAACCTTGAAAAATTCATCTACTGACCAGAGAGACTGCGATCCAGTTGGCAGAGAAAAGGCCCATGACTGTGCATCCCCTTTAAGCAGCGAGATGACCACACCAACCTTCTGCTCCTCATTACCAGAAGAATGTGGACGCAGTCTGAAATACAATTTGCACGCCTCCCTAAATAGAACAAAATTATCTTGTTCCCCAGAAAATCTATCCGGGAGGGGGACCTTAGGCTCCAAACAGGCCTGACACTCAGCACCCCCAGAACCACTAGCCTGTGGTCTCTGAATCTGGTTGTGGATGTCAGCCACCTCCAAACTGAGTCCCTGCAGCCGTTCAGCAAGTGCAGCAATAGCATCCATGTCAGCACAAAAATGACATAAATTTTTGTTTTGGCGGTTTATAATGTCACGTTCTGGTGTGGAGGGAATAGCCACACTGAGCGTACGAGGGAGGGTTACAGACCAAAACTAGGGAAATGGTCACCTCCTGCAGGGAACCCTGAAACTATGCCCTGACTGACTACCAGTATGAACAATCCTGGGTGGTAGGAGAGTTCATACACAGGAACCTAATAATAAATGCACCCTAAAGAATCCTACAGCTAGTGACAAGAAACAGTAAACTCGTTCCTCCAAAAGTAAAAACGAACAGGAGACTCCAAAAGGAAAACCACAAAAGGGAAAAAGTCACTTATCTTTAAGCAGATATCGCAGCAACCGGATCTCAGCCGAGATCCACACCACACACTACTAAGTAGGCAGAAAGTATAAACCGCAAGGGATACTGGGAGAGGAAGGGGTAAATAGGAGAAAGATAATTACCACATCGGCAACAGCTGAGGGGAAGGGGTGTGGTAAAAAGCAACCAAACCAAGGGAAAAGCATGTCAAATTATGTCACTCTTGAAAGCCGCGCAGAACGTCTGATACCAGACGTAAGCCCAATCGTGACGCAGAGCTAGTGACCCATGGTCTGTGGCTCAGCGTCCCCATGTCATCTTCTTCTGGTCACTCATGCAGACTGGCATGAGTCTCCCCTCCAAGCACTGGTTCTTAACTGCAAAACACTAGAGGCTTTGACTGCTCTCCTTATATACATTTTCTAGCTAGACTGGAACCTTCTATTGGGAGGGGTGGAGTGGAGAAACTCAACGCAAACAATTACAAAGTTACCACTCTCATATGTGATAGACTTACATTAGAGACTCAGTGATACTCAATGGCAATGACGCAGCAGTTTTTCAGACAAAAGCAAGTTTCCAGACATAACAACATAGCTAAAACCAATCATCCACAAGGCAAGTCTGTCTGGTTTTAGTGGTAAACAGGCCTGGCTTTTTCCCTCCAAAACATGCCCTTCTTCAAAACCTTATGGCAGCTGTGGAAGATTACCAGCTTCTCATTCAAAGTCCCAACTGTCTTTCAGTATTCATTAACCCTTTCCACAGAGCCTTGCAAATACAGTGATAATGAACAGGATACATATCACAACATACAGATAAAATGCAGTTAAACAGTATTAGACAGTGCAAGTTAACCCTTTCAACTGAAACAAAGTAAGATGTTTATAACTTTGTATAGGGGAAACGGGGCAAATGTCCACAAATGTCCAGACATCAAATGACACTACACTCTCCCCTATGTTACCTGCAGCGTCCCCGACACAGTCAGGACTACTTAAGAAAGAAGATTTGTGCAACAGGCACCAACTTCAGTATATACATAGGGTTTGAGATAATCCAGCTCTAGGGAGCCTTCAATCTTCCCCTAGGATGCAGGCTGTTAAATGTTTCAAACTGGATTAAATGTGGTCTTAGTAGTCAACAACAAGGCTTGTTTGTTCCACTTCTGACTGGTGGGCTGTTCATGTTGTATTCTGCTAGCAACTGATGATGCATCCTAGTAGCTGGATCTAGGGAACATGTGGGATGCACATGGACAGGATACAAATGGCTGATCAAAGCTTTAGACGTTAAGCTGGTTATTATTGGTCATCAAGGTCATCGAAATGGTCATCATTGGTCACCGCTGAGGTAGAACAGGATAGCAGGTACTGTGGTCAGGTCGCAGATCTAGGACATGTAGGGCTAGGCACCAATTCTACTTTTTCATTGGCTCTCTGGCCGACATCTGCACCTATAGACTCAAAAGGACATAATTAACTGGACCGAACCAATTACTGGACTGGCAAACAGTACCACCAGCATAATCATCATGTACAGTATACAGGGTGTATATGAGAATAAGTCCCTTCTCAAAGTGATCATTATGTCAAGCATCATTCTAAACCTTTTTCACTTAATCCTTTAGAGGGTTGACCATAACATGTTTGCTATTTATCACAAAGCCCGTCATTTTTGTACAAACTTTGTACGGTTATGCGTATGTGTTCAAAGAGGTTGCGTATCTTTTTACCTGAACATTCGTTATTAGTGCGCGAATGTTCGCTAAAAGCCATATAATTATGTATATTTTGTAAGCAAATTCAACAAATGTATTCGTCGAATAGACGAATCTTAGGAAAACTTCGGCGAATGTTCGGTGAATAAAATTTTGCATGATTCGCTCATCGCACATATCCTGCATACCGCCACGCTAACATCTTCTAGAGAATTGATAAAAAATTCCCACACTTCCAAGTATTTATCCCCAACACTCTATGCTGACTTCCTGCCACTGCCTTTATGTACCCATGTACCGCTAGTTGTTTCCTGACAGGTAGGCTCCTGAGTAGCAGATGCTCTACACTGGATGCGTTTGGCTCGAGATCTCCCACTGCTTCGACCCTGCTGGCTCATCTGCAAACTGCCACCATACTGCTGCCTCATGGGCCTGCTGCCACCCTCACCTCCTGATGATGATGCCCCCTCTTCACCCAGCTCCCACGTGTGATCGGCTACGTCATCATCGTCTGTTTGTCACTTATGTCACCCTCACCAGTCTCATGGCCACATCCCTGACTGCTCGCAACACATTCTCCCACCCAGGCCCAGGCAACTGTCTGTTGGCCATAGTGTACAATGACTGAATCAGCAATGTAACAGATGAAGTATGTATGACACAGCAGATAGACTAGAAAAGCACACCTATATATTACACTGCCTGTTGACAATGAGTCTGATGCACTGTAAGTCTATGTATAACTGAGAAGATTCATTATTAATGGCGCAGTAGATGAACTAGGTACACGCACCTATATAGTAGACCACCTGTTGGAGTCTGATGCACCATATATAAATGCATAACTAAACAGGTTAATTATTAATGGTGCAGCAGATTAACTAGGTAAACCTGCCTATATATTACACCGGCTGTTTAGACTAAGTCTGATGCATAGTCAATCTGTGTATAACAGAACAAAGTTTTAATGAATGGCAGAGTAGTGGACCAAGGTGCACAATATCCAATATTCTAAAATTAAAAGATTGCTAAAACACTGTCCCTAGCACTTGCCTTGTCTCTCCCTTTTTAGCTCACAGTAAAATGGGGGAGACCAGGCAGAATTAGGATTTTTATAGGGCTGTGACATCAGAGGGGATGGCTATCTGCTGATTGGCTGGCTGCATGGCATTATGGGTCATATATCCTTCCCTGCTTCTTACTTTCACTTTTTATCACAGAAAAGTACCAACTAAAACATAGCCTTTATTAGGTCACATTAAAAATGTACTGGCAACAGGAAAAACAAAAACGTGAATCACAGATGGTGAAAAGAATACCCTATCCCATGATAAATAGAGTAGGCAGCTACGGGGAAGAGGAGCAATCTTTGATGAAAAAGGACTTCTCCCTACTTTTCGCCCTGTGCTATCATGCCCTACCTAAGACGGGAAAGCTGCCCCGACAGGGGCGATCCTGTACCAGGAACCTCCTGATATCCCTAGTCAGGCCCTGGTACAGAGAAAACCGCCACCAATGATAATATCACCACACCAGTATATATAACAATACCAAAAGCAACAAACGTTATAGTATTAGGTAAAAACACTGGTCATAGGTCATATATATGATAATTCGACCCATAAATAAAAAAGTTCACCATAGGATAACTGAAGCAAGGTTCCTAGGCGTTTCACCTCTCAGTCGCGGCTCATCAGGGGACCATGGGAGTAAAGAACAATCTTACGACCAGAAGAATAACCAAATAAGATAATAAAGTAAATAAAAGATGTAGGACACCAGATCACAATTTAGTCAGAAAAAGTAGGATTTGATAGATGTGTCAGACATGTCAGACATGTCCTATTCTTGTCTGCATTACGGACAAGGATAGGACTGTTCTGTTATGGCCCAGATGTTCCGTCCTGCAAAATGCAGAATTCATGCAGCTGGTATCCAGGTTTTGCAGACTAAGGTCGTGTTCATGAGCAATTAAAGGCAGAAAGATTACATTTTCAAAAATTGCACATTTTTCTAAGTTTTCTGTAAATTTTGGATTTTATAGATAAATAAATAAAGCAACACCTATAAACAACAATATACACACAATTATAAGCAAAAAATCCTTTATTGATTATAAAATCAAGACAACCATAATGAATTAACCCTTTCGCGCACGGAGGTTTTTTTGGTTATGCATTTTCGTTTTGCGCTCCCTGCCTTCAAACAGCCATAACTCTTTTATTTTTCTGTTCACATAGCTGTATGAGGGCTTATTTTTTGCGGGACAAGTTGTACTTTCCAACGCCACCATTTAATATTGCATATGGTGTAGTGGGAAGCGGGAAAAAATTCCAAACCGGGTGAAATTGCAAAGAAAACGCTATTCCGCTACAGTTCTACGGGTTTCTTATTTACAGCGTTCGATGTGCATTAAAACTGATCCGTTACTTTCATTCTACTGGTCAGTACAAATCCGGCAATACCTAATATGTATAGTTTTTCCTGCGTTTTCATAGTGATAAAATAATTAGAAAGTTGCCCTTTTTTTTCCTTGTCAAATCTTGACCCCTATAACTTTTTGGTATTTATGTGTACAGAGCTGTATGATACCATTCTGGGGTGTGTATGACTTTTTGATCACTTTTTTTTTTTTTTTTTAGAAAAAAAAGCGACAAAAAACGGCAAATCGCCATTTGGACGCTTTTTTCCGCCACACAATTCGCCGTATTGGAATTTTTTTTTATATTTTAAAAGTACGGGCGTTTTTGGTCATGGTGATACCCATGATGTCTATATTTATTGTTATTTAGGTATTTATTTTTATATATTTTTTAACATTTTTTTTTAATTTTTCTTTTACTATTTGAAAGCTCAAATATGGGCTTATATATTGTGGCTTTTTTTTTTCTTTATGAGCAATCAGGGATTTTATAGACTCAGAAATCCAAGAATTGCTCATTTCTTATCCTGGCCTGCCATCTAGTGGCCAGAATAAGAATTGCACTTTGAAAACTGTAATCCTCACCAGCGAGGATTACAGTTTTCATATGGTGTACAGACACCCCGATTGGCCACACGGGGTGTCTGTACACCACCCGTAAGCGAATGCTTCCGGGTTGAGAAGCAACTAGATGCCGTGATCACGTGTGATCACGGCATCTAGGCTCCCAGGAAGACGCCGCCGATGGCGGTAAGTAGCGGCAAGTCTCTGCTGTTAGAAACAGCAGAGACTTGCCGGCCATGACGCCCGCCGCACCCGCGAGCGGGCGTCATGTGCCCGCATAGCCCCAGCGCCGTACATGTACGGCGCTGGGCGCGAAGGGGTTAAATAAATCACAAGTAGTGGAAAGGCATGGAAAGGGGAGATAAACAAAAGGGGCGCCATCCTGCGGGGCCACGCTACACTAACTAGCCACAAAAGAAAAAGGCAGGCAATGTCATTCCCCAGAAGAAGCCTTAGGGCGAAACGACGTTGGGAACGGACGCCGTCGTGCGGGTCTGCAGCTTTCACTATTGCCACCGTTATTTTGGTACTGAAATATTTTTTTTTTATATTTGTGTTTTTTCTCCTTGTTTTTATGTCTAGTGCACGTATTTTTTGCAATTATGGCGTTCTTACGCCGAGCTTGACCTATGGTGCACTTCATATGATTTTCAGTATTCAAATGCTTATAATATGCCTGCCTTTTTCTTTTGTGGCTAGTTAGTGTAGCGTGGCCCCGCAGGACGGCCCCCCTTTTGTTTATCTCCCCTTTTCATGCCTTTCCACTACTTGTGATTTATTTCATTCATTATGGTTGTCTTGATTTTATAATCAATAAAGGATTTTTTGCTTATAATTGTGTGGATATTGTTGTTTATAGGTGTTGCAATATTTTGTATTGTATCCACCTCGCAGATTCTTCTTTTGAATCTAGCGTATTTAATCTAGGTGTTTATAAATAAATAAAGGCAAAACATATTGACTCAAATTTACCACTAACACGAAGTACAATGTGTCATGATTAGAGATGAGCGAGCATGCTCGTCCGAGCATGGTGCTCGTTCGAGTATTAGGGTACTCGTAAGTGCTCGCTGCTCGGACGAGTATCTCGCCATGCTCGAGGAAATGGCATCTCCCGCATTTTGAATTTTTGGCGCCTATAAACTCAGCCAATCACAAGCCAGGAGACTCTGAGGTACACCCAGCATCACGTGGGGCCTTACATGTCGATAGCAGGGGTTGGCTGGCCTGATCAGGTGACCCTGGAATATACTAGTGACTGCCCGCAGTGCTCGGCTCAGTCGCTGCCTGCATGTCGTTAGGGACAGATCTGCTGCGTTTCAGGGAGAGTGTTAGGGCCTGGATTTAGTTCTCTGTTAGGCAGGAGTGATCTCAAAAGAACCCAACAGCCCTTCTAAGGGCTACAAGACATTTTTTTTTGTCTCCTAGCTGGGCTGGCTGGCACTAGTAGTGCAGCTATCACCATATATAACAATTTTTTTTTATTGTTTTATCTCAGTGATACAAATCCATTTCATACAGCTGTGTGGAACCATTCTGTGTGTCACAGTTCAGCTGTCCAGTCACCACAAACCACAATCCGTATTTTCTGTCCAGGTGACCCATTCTGTACGTCACGTAATTAAAAAAAGGTCTTTTTCTCTCACTGATACAGCTACAGTACATTAGAAAAATCTCTGTGCGACATTTGTCTGGGTTGCACTTAAGCAGACCAAGTCTGCCTAATATAATAGTTTCAGTGTAATTGCTTCATACTGCACGGTACGTAATAACATACGTAATTTTGCTCTAACTTATCCACCTATATATTAACTTGTTCAGATTGAACAAGTTTGTAGGTTTCAGTACAACAGGCCCATTTTATTTATTTTTTTATATAATACACTTATATACAGAAAATGTTGAACCCCAGGGCTAAGGGTCGAGGACGAGGGACGTGGGCGTGGGCATTCAATTACTGCAGGGGGCAGAGGCCGTGGTCCTGGGCAGGGTGAGACAGTACCTGCTGATGAGGGAGCAGGGGAACGCCGCAGAACTATACTCCCTAGCTTCATGTCTCAACTTACAGGGACACGTGGTAGAGGACTGTTGAAACCACAACAGTGCGAACAGGTGATGTCGTGGATTGCGGACAATGCTTCAAGTAATTTGTCCAACAGTCAGTCTTCCACGCAGTCCACCCACGTTACCCAAGGGAGCACTCCTCTGGCTCCTCCACCTCAACCTCCTTCCCCCCAGTCTGCCCCCTCCCAAGAAAATTTGGAATGCGATCCGGCATACTCTCAGGAACTGTTTTCTGGACCCTTCCCAGAGTCACAAACCACTTCTCAGGTTGCTGCTGACCTCTTTCCCGATGCCCAAGTTTTCAAACTGTCGCAGTCTGTGGGTGATGATGATGACATTGTTGACACGGTTGTCAGACAGTGGTGAAGTTGTTGTCAGGGCAGGAAGTCCGAGGGGGGAGCAGACTGAGGAATCGGAGGATGACGAGGTGACTGAGTGAGATAAGCCGAGTGAAAACAGTGCTTCTGAGGAGGAGGCGAGTGCTGCACCAGAACAGGTTGGAAGAGGCAGTGGTGTGGCCAGAGGGAGAAGCAGGGCCAGAGCTGGTGCATCAGCAGCAACTGTTTCATGTAGTGAAGCTCCTGTGGCGAGGCCTAGATGTTCGCAAGTCTGGAGGTTCTTTAAAGAAAGTGAGGATGACCAACGGACTGTGGTGTGCAACCTGTGCCACACCAGGATCAGCAGGGGTGCCACCACTACTAGCCTAACCACCACCAGCATGCGCAGGCATATGAGTGCTAAACACCCCACTCAATGGAACCAAGGCCGTTCACCTCCTGCGGGTTCCACCACTGCTCCTTCCCCTGTGTCACTCGCTGCCTCTGCTAGTCAACCCCCTACCCAGGACCCCGGCACGAGCGCCTCCCACCGGAAAACCACACCTTCGCCTCCACGATCCTCCACAGCGTCCACCAATGTGTCCCTGTGCAGCGTTCAGCTGTCTTTACAGCAGACGCTGGAGCGCAAGAGGAAATACAGTTCCACCCACCCACATGCCCAAGCCCTCAACGTCCATATCTGCCCTATAGGCTGGTAGAGACCGAGGTCTTTCGCAACCTCATGGCGATGGCTGCCCCTCGGTATTCGGTCCCCAGCCGCCACTATTTTTCCCGATGTGCCGTCCCAGCCCTACACCAGCACGTGTCACAGAACATCATCCGTGCCCTGACCAACGCTGTTTCTGAGAAGGTCCACCTAACCACGGACACGTGGACAAGTGCTGCCGGCCAGGGACACTATATATCACTGACGGCACATTGGGTTAACTTGGTGGATGCTGGGACGGAGTCTGACCCTGGGGCCGCTCATGTACTGCCCACACCGAGGATTGCGGTGCCTACCTCGGTCACGGTCTCTCAGACGTACTATGCCTCCTCCTCCGACCCCTCCTCAACCTCCTCCTCCGAATTACCATCCGTGGGCACGGCGCCTTCAGTCGGTAGCTCTAGCCGCAGCAGCAGTGCCGTGGTTAAGAGCCAGCAGGCGGTGCTCAAACTGCTGAGCTTAGGTGACAAAAGGCACACAGCCCAAGAGCTGTTAAAGGGCATCACAGCGCAGACCGATCTGTGGCTGGCACCGCTGAACCTCAAGCCAGGCATGGTTGTGTGTGACAACGGGCGTAACCTGGTGGCGGCCCTGCAACTCGGCAGACTGACACATGTGCCATGCCTGGCCCACGTGTTCAATCTCATAGTTCAGCGATTCCTCAAATACCCCAATCTGTCTGATTTGCTTACCAAGGTGCGCCGCATCTGTGCGCATTTCCGCAAGTCGACCACAGATGCTGCCACTCTCAGGGCAGCGCAGCGCCACCTACAAGTGCCCGCTAACCGACTGTTGTGCGACATGCCCACAAGATGGAATTCGACATTAAACATGTTGTCCAGAGTTTATCAGCAGCGCAGAGCGATTGTAGACTGCCAGATGTCCACTTCCACCAGAACTGGTAGTCAGGTCAGTCAGCTTCCTCAAGTCTACAATGAGGAGTGGACGTGGATGTCTGATATCTGCCAGGTGTTGAGCAACTTTGAGGAGTCAACACAGATGGTCAGCGGCGATGCCGCCATTATCAGCCTCACCATCCCGCTGCTTTGCCTGTTGAAAAACTCACTGCTCAGCATGAAGTCGAAAGCTTTGCGCTTGTCACAAGAGACTGTGGAGGAAGATACGTCGCTTGATAGCCAGAGCACCCTCCGGTCTGTTTCTCAGCGCGTATCGGAGGAGGGGGATGAGGATGAGGAGGAAGAGGAGGAGAATGTTGGCGAGACAGAAGAGGGTACCAATGCTCAGTCCTTCTTAACTCTTGAGCGTGTATGGGCTGAAGAGGAGGACTTGGAGGAGGAGGAGAAGGAGGAGGAAATGGAGAGTCAGGCCAGTGAGGAGAGGGAATTCTTGCGTGTTGGGACTCTGGCGCACATGGCAGACTTCATGTTAGGCTGCCTATCCCGTGACCCTCGCGTTAGAAGCATTGTTTCAAACACCGATTACTGGGTGTTCACTCTCCTGGACCCACGGTACAAGCAGAACCTTTCCACTCTCATCCCTGTAGAGGAAAGGAGTATGAGAGTGAATCAATATCAACAGGCCCTGGTGCACAAGCTGAAACAGTCCTTCCCATCTGACGCCGCTAGAGGCAGAGGGCGTGGTTCTGTGGGCCAAGTAGCGGGGAAGAGGAGGCGAGCAGGCAGCTTGTCCAGCACTGGCAGGGGAACGCTCTCCAAGGCCTTTGCCAGTTTTATGTCACCCCAGCAAGACACTGTCACCTGTCCCCAGTCTAGGCAGAGTAGGGGTGAGCTTTACAGAAAGATGGTGAGGGAGTACCTAGCTGACCATACCAACGTCCGTAGCGATCACTCTGCTCCATACAACTACTGGGTTTCAAAGCTGGACACGTGGCCTGAACTGGTGCTGTATGCCTTGGAGGTGCTGGCCTGCCCTGCCGCTAGTGTGTTGTCAGAGCGGGTATTCAGTGCAGTTGGTGGCGTCATCACCGATAAGCGTACACGCCTGTCAACTGACAGCGCTGACAGGCTGACGCTTATTAAAATGAACAAAGCCTGGATTTCACCGTAATTCAAATCTCCTCCGGGGGAAAGCAGCTAAAGATTAACATTACTTATGTATCCGATTCCTCTTCTCTACTCCTCCTACTCCTCCTTGTCGTTTTTGCTTAACGCTGACCCAAAAAACGCAATTTTTTAGAGGGCCAACTGGCACTCTTTTACCACAATTTTTCCGGAGGGCCCCCTACAGGCCCTCTCTCCAAACAATTTTTCCTGAGGTCTACCTACAGGCCCTCTCTCTAAACAATGTTTCCGGAGGGCCCCCTACAGGCCCTCTCTCCAAATAATTTTTCCGGAGGTCCACCTACAGGCCCTCTCTCTAAACAATTTTTTCCGGAGGGCCCTCTATAGTCCCTCTCTCCAAACAATTTTTCCGGAGGTCCACCTACAGGCCCTCTCTCTAAACAATTTTTCCGGAGGGCCACCTACAGGCCCTCTCTCCAAACAATTTTTCCGCAGTGTCAACTACAGACAGTGTAAAACAATGTTTCAGGAGCATCAAACAGACAGTCCTAAACAATTTTTCAGGAGGCGCAAATCCCGACATTTAATAAATAAAATTTTTGCCGAGGGTTGACTTTATGTAATCCGAAAAGAAAAAAATTTTGGAGGCTCAACAAAAGACATTTCACTGCATTCTCAGTCAGACAAAGTCATTGGTGGTGTAACCGCCATGCTGTGTCAGGCTAAATTTTTGGGTGCTTCACCTGCTACCGCATACTAACTCAGTCACTCTGTTGTCACCGCCGCCATACAGGGCCACGAAAAATGTTTATGTGGCTCGCCTGCTCCCGCAGTGTCACTCGCTCACTCTGTTGTCACCGCCATGTTTCTTCAGGCTAAATTTTTGGGTGGCTCACCTGCTACCTCAGCTAACTTGGTCACTTGTTGGTGTCACCGCCATGCTGTGTCAGGCTTATGCCTGCATCGTGTGGCTGGGGATAGGAGAGCAGTACCAGCATGGGCATGGGTGATGGTCCTTCGTTGCACCTAGTTGGGTGCTTCCCTAACATGTGATGGGCATGTGCCTCGCCTTTCTTGGTCTGGGTGAGCACAATTGCCATGAGGGTAACCACCAGGCTGTTGCAGGAGAATTTGGGTTAATGTTGGGATTAGGCAACCTCAGAGGCATCCATGCATGCTGCCCCTGCTGTTTCCTGTCCATTTCCGTGGTGTTTCCATTATTTTCTGAGGTTTCCAGGTGTTCACCCAGCCTTCCCTAGGCAGAGCCTTGGTCCCCTGCAAAAATGCTCGAGTCTCCCATTGACTTCAATGGGGTTCGTTACTCGAAACGAGCACCCGAGCATCGGGAAAAGTTCATCTCGAATAACGAGCACTCGAGCATTTTAGTGCTCGCTCATCTCTAGTAATGATAAAACAATGTAGATTTGCAAAAATCGACCTGATATTTAAAGATGGAAGGTAGCTTGGTACTGAAAGAGTTAAACATTTAATTTTCAGTTACTATACAAGTGGCTTAATACCTACCACTCAAACAAAATTACATTAACATGTGTACCTCACACCAAGAGTAGATGTCCACTTTGAGGCTAACGGTGACAGACTCTCCAGACAGGTTCTGTCTCCTCAGATGTCTCTCTGTCTCACACACACACCTTGGACCTAAATATCCCAGTAATGAGCTGTATTAGGCCAGGAAGGGAATAATAGGCCGTACTAACAACCTGTCCACAAAAATCCAGGCCAAAAATAGAATTACCAAAGCCCTCAGGAAACTACTCTTTGCAAGGGATACGCAGCTTCACTGGATTCCTTATATCTCATACAGCTTTATATATTAATAATTCATTTACTTAAGAACGCCAAAGTACATCACGCCAGAGCAGCATTATGACGTTATAAAATCAAATATCATCGCTGTCTTCCATGTTTTATTGCTTCAAGCTACCACAGCAGACGTCCCAGAAGGTCCACTCTGTACTTTGGTTTGGATTCACGCATGCAGTGTTTAATTAATTTTTTTATGAAGTCAAATACGAGATATTACAAAAGCGAAGAGTTGAAGGCATTACTTTATTTTCTTTATGAATAAGAAAGAAAAAGCATTAAGCATTGCATGCGTGAATATAGCAGTTCTATAAATGTAAAATAATGGTTGAGAGTGCAGCATCCTGCTCCAAGAGTTGCCGTATACTGTAAACGGCAGAGAGTTAACAACATGTATCGGCTATAATATATATATATATATATATATATATATATATATATATATATATATGCACATGGTAACAACAGGCCATATTCATAGCCACCACTAGATGGGTCTGGTGTCAGTATCTATATAAATAGAGGAGTTGGAACTTTCTAGTTCAGAGCAGTCTAGTCTAGCTAGGACTAGGAGAAGGGAGCACATGTGTGTGTGGATCTGACAGCCAAACTCATCCTGGACCCGTACCACCCAGGACAAAATACCACCCAGGACAGGTGTCTCATATGCCATCACAGGTTGTATAAAATTCCAAGATGCAACGTTCAGATAGCAGCAGAGGCAGCAATGGCTGGAATAACTAGCTAATCAGTCTTTTACAGGCAGCACAGGCACAACTATCTGACAGCAAACATCCAAGCATGTGCAGTACATTACAGTGCAAGCTATAATGAGCTGTCTTGGCCAATACCCTTCTGCCCTCCATTAGTGTCAGCTACAATGCCCTCCTAACCGTGCCAGCCAATGCTCTCCATTACAGCGTGAGCCACAATACCCCCCTAAATAGTGCTGGAAAATGACCTCCACTGCAGTGTGAGCCACAATGCCCCACTAACAGTGCAGCCAATACCTTACAGTACAGTGTGAGTCATAATGCTCCAACATGGTGCTATCCAATGGCCTTCACTACAGTGTAAGCATGCCCCCCAACCAGTCACAGGCAGTGCTCTCTATTACAGTGTGTTCCATAATGTCCATGAACAGTGCCAGAAAATATTTCACTTTACTATGGGCTAAGAACAAACCCTTAAGAAAAAAAGTTTTGTAAAATATAAAAAATACATAAACATTCAAATCACCCCCCTTTCCCCCAAATCAAAATAAATAAACAATTTTAAAAAAATAGCATCATAGGCATTGCCACATGAGAAAACACCATTATTTCATCACTTTTTCTCCCAAAATAATTGAATAAAAAGTAATGAAAAAGTCATACACACCCCAAAATGGTATTAGAAAAAACTACAGATTGCCCTGCAAAAAATGAACCCCCAGACATCTCCATAGAAATGACTATATAAAAGTTATGGGGGTCATAATATGGCGATGAAAAGAAAAAAACTTTTTTCACAGCTTTCAGTATTAAAACACAAGAAAAACTACACATATGTGGTATCACCAGATTTGTACTGACCTGGGGAATTAAGAGCACAAGTCAGTTTTACTGCATAGTGAACAAAAAAAAAAAAACCTGTTAAACTTTGGCAGAATTGCATTTTTCCCCAATTCCACTCCATTTGGATTTTTTTCCCCACTTCCTGCTACATCCTATGTAATATTAAACTGTGGCATTAGAAAGTACAACTTGTAATGCAAGCCCTCGTACAGCTATGTGAACTGAAAAATTTTTTTAAAAAAAGGCTCTGGGAAAGCAGGGAGCGAAAAGCGAAAATACAAAAACAGAAAATTACCACGCCAGGAAAGGGTTAAACAGCAAACAGTTTGCAAACACCCCCTGTGCTGGGGTACTGCACTTATAGTGGCTTCAACATGCAATGATGGTCCTGGAACCAATTAATATTATATGTTGATGGACCACTATATACCAAGAAGGTAAGTTTCTCCACAAAGGTCACTTTCTCTAAGGCCTCATGCACACGAACGTGCGCTGGCCGTGCCCGCGCTGCGGGCCGCATACGGCGGGTCCGCAACAAACGGGCACCGGCCGTGTGCAGGCCGCATCACGGATCGCGGACCCATTCACTTCAATGGGTCCACGATCCGGGAGATGCGGAGCGGAGGCACGGATCGGAACACCACGGAAGCACTGCGGTGTGCTTCCGTGGTGTTTCTGGCCGTGCCTCCACACCGCAAAAAAGTAACGCAAGCACTACTTTTTTGCGGTGCGGACCCTTGGATGCGGATCGCGGACCCCATTCAAGTGAATGGGTCCGCGATCCACATGCGGTGGCCTCACGGTCAGCGCCCGTGCATTGCGGACCGCAGTTTGTGGCCCGCAGCACGGGCACGGCCGGCACACGTTCGTGTGCATGAGGCCTAACTCTGTAATATCTGAAAGGTTCCTTTTCAATGGCAATATTTCCATAATGATACATTTAGTAATGCATGAAGTAGACTCTATAGATAATGAATCCCTACAGAGTAGAGTAGAGTCTACAGTAGGATCTATACCTTGTGATTAGAGATAGGTGAATTTCTTGAAATTCATTTTGGGTCCGATTCAAATGAATCAGTTGGCAAATTGGATTTGGGTATGACTAAATTTAGTCCAGATCAATAGTACTCAGATTGCCCTAAAAAGCTGTGTATGACACTCTGAGGTCTCCTAGGACGGACTGCATCCCACCTCTTTCAAGCTCTTTAACCCTTTCAGCCCCGGAGGTTTTTTCGGTTTTGCGTTTTCGTTTTGCGCTCCCTGCCTTGATACAGCCATAACCTTTTTTATTTTTCTGTTGACATAGCTGTATGAGAGCTTGTTTTTTGCGGGACAACGCCACCATTTAATATTACAAATGGTGTAGTGGGAAGCGGGGAAAAAATTCCAGAAAAAAAACGCAATTCTGCCACAGTTTTACGTTTTTTTTTTATTTACGGCGTTCGATGTGCGTTAAAACTGACCAGTTACTTTCATTCTACTGGTCAGTATGAATCAGGCGATACCTAATATGTATAGTTTTTCTTGCATTTTGATAGTGATAAAAAAATTATAAAGTTGGTTTTTTTTTGTTTTTTTCAGTTCTTGACCCCTATAACTTTTTGGTATTTATGTGTACGGAGCTGTATGGGGGCTATTTTTTTGCGGGGTGATCTGAACTTTTTATTGATAACATTCTGGGGTGTGTGTGACTTTTTGATCGCTTTTTATTTAATTTTTTTTTTCAAAGAGACAAAAAATGGTGAATCGGCCATTTTGACGCTTTTTTCTGTTTCGCTTTTTTCCGTATGGGAAATATTTATTTTTATTTTTATAATATGGGCATTTTCGCACAACGCGATACCCATGATGTGTATTTTTTTATTTTTTTAATACTTTTATTTTTATTTTCATGAAAGGGGGGTGATTTGAACTTTTATGTTTTTTTTATTTTTATTTTTTTTAAAAGCTTTATTTTTTTTTACACTTTTTTATAGTTCCCATAGGGAACTATAAGAAGCAATCATTTGATTGCTTATATAATAGACTCCAATGCACTTACATTGGAGTCTATGATGATTTTAGTGCTTTCCTATGGAGCCCTATTACAGGCAAGGGCTCCATAGGAAAGCCTATGCAGCAGCCTCCTCTCATTTACTATGACAGGGGCTGCTGCAGGCACGCTCTAGCTCCTCCGATCGCCACACGGGGGAGCCGGAGCAACACCGAAAGCGTACGCACATTAGCCGGTCGCGGACGTTAGCCGCGGGTGCCTGCTAGTTGGATATGCAGGTCACCTGCGGCCATCACGGCCACTCCGTGCAGGAGCGGGCACCATCTTTAAGGGGTTAACACCAAGACAACATTAGTAATATCAAAGTCACAGTGACATACATGACCATGAGTAAACTGATAGTAGCTGGTGCAGTGGCGTAGCTACCGGGGGGCAGGGGGGGCGACGGCTCCGGGCCCAGTGACTCAAGGGGGCCCATAAAAATAAAAAATCTTACTTACCTGTTCTGCGCTGCGGCTGCCCTCCGGTCCGCGCTCTGCTCTCTTCCCTGACGGCGCGCTCTATGACCTGACGCTGCACGCTGCAGTGCAGAACAGGTAAGAAAGGTTTTTTATTTTTATCTTATGTGGCTGGGTGGGCTGATCTGAGGTCTGATGGGGGCACAATACGCTGATCTGAGGTCTGATGGGGGGCACAATATGCAGATCTGAGGTTTGATGGGGCACAATACGCTGATATGAGGTCTGATGGGGGCACATTAAGCTGATCTGAGGTCTGATGGGGGCACAATACGATGATCTGAGGTCTGATGGGGGCACAATATGCAGATCTGAGGTTTGATGGGGCACAATACGCTGATCTGAGGTCTGATGGGGGCACAATACGCTGATCTGAGGTCTGATGGGGGCACAATACGCTGATCTGAGGTCTGATGGGGGCACAATATGCAGATCTGAGGTTTGATGGGGCACAATACGCTGATCTGAGGTCTGATGGGGGCACATTAAGCTGATCTGAGGTCTGATGGGGGCACGATATGCTGATCTGAGGTCTGATGGGGGCACAATACGCTGATCTGAGGTCTGATGGGGGCACAATACGCTGATCTGAGGTCTGATGGGGGGCACAATAGGCTGATCTGAGGTTTGATGGGGCACATACGCTAATCTGAGGTCTGATGGGGGAACATTAAGCTGATCTGAGGTCTGATGGGGGCACGATACGCTGATCTGAGGTCTGATGGGGGCACAATACGCTGATCTGAGGTCTGATGGGGGCACAATACGCTGATCTGAGGTCTAATGGGGGGCACAATAGGCTGATCTGAGGTTTGATGGGGCACAATACGCTGATCTGAGGTCTGATGGGGGCACAATACGCTGATCTGAGGTCTGATGGGGGCACCAATACGCTGATCTGAGGTCTGATGGGGGGCACAATAGGCTGATCTGAGGTTTGATGTGGCACAATAGGCTGATCTGAGGTCTGATGGGGACACAATACGCTGATCTGAGGTCTGATGGGGCACAATACGCTGATCTAAGGTCTGATGGGGCACAATACGCTGATCTGAGGTCTGATGGGGGCACATTAAGCTGATCTGAGGTCTGATGGGGGCACATTAAGCTGATCTGAGATCTGATGGGGGCACATTAAGCTGATCTGAGGTCTGATGGGGGCACATTAAGCTGATCTGAGGTCTGATGGGGGCAGGGGAGTGATGTAAAAACTGGGTACACGTTTCCTTTAACATAGGAGTCCCCTTGTTTTTTACTCCTATTAATCCTATATTTTACTGCATTATGTGGTAGAGTATTTAGACTAGGGTATGTAGAAAGTCTATTGTACTGTACTTAGCAGCATAGACGATCTTGCAGTTTATACAGTCATCTTTCTAATACAATATTATAACCACAACTAGTAGTATGTGCCTGTGAAGTTGGAAACGTGCGTTTGGGAAGCCAATAAGTGGGGGGCCCACTCAAGTATGTTTCGCCCCCCCTGTGCTGAACCTCTAGCTACGCCTCTGAGCTGGTGGGAACAGCCTATTTAAAAACACACTGCAGTGTCTGATTTTATTTTTAAATTAAAACATGGTCCACAAACTATTTCTTTTTGGTGGCAGACACCTTCTTCTCTGTTTTTTGACCTGTAAAATGGTGGCTGCCATTTTCAGACATACATCCTAATCGAATTGTAGAACATTCAGATTTATATGGAATATTTGGGAAATTCAAGACAAATTCAATTTATTTTAGAATCAATTCACTCATCTCTACTTGTGATATTATTGTCAGAAGAAGAAGTTGGAGGCAGTGTGCTAGCAATATATGAAGCTTCCAGACAGAACATTGGATTTTCTCATTTATTTGGCTATGCATTTCATCACCCAATTGGTAACTTTATCAAGCTTATCATCAATTCGGTGAAATGTGTAACCAAATAAATGAGAAAATCCAATCTCCTGTCTGGATGTCTATCTATTCCAGGTACCACCTTGCCTCCAACTTCTTCTGCTTCTCCTGACTGCAAGTGGTGTGTCCTACCAGATCAGTACTGGGGCAGCTGCAGCTGTATGATCACATCCTAAACATCTTCTACCAGTGTTATGCCTGTTGTAGCGCAACCACCTTAGGTGAAAATACCTAACAACATTTCCATATTGTTGCTGTGGTGAAGTCTTTTCCTTTAATTAGAATTGATATTTAATTGGACACATGTCAACCAGCCAAGTGACACAACTTCAAAATAATATATAAAAAGCCTGTTTAGAGCACAAAATAAGGTCATATAAAAAAACGTGTAGTAAGGAAAAAATACATCAAGTTGAAACGAATGCAGAACCTTCCAAGCTATGGGTTGTTTCTGAGTTCTCCTGCTCCCTCCCTCTCCCAATGTCTTCTGATTATATTGCTATGCCTTCTTAACTTATTATCTTTTCAATTTCATCTTCTCACCCTCTCTTCCAAAAACTGTAATAAAGGATTTAGCGCTAATATGAGATCTAAGTCCCCTGCCTCGTCTGTACCTTTAATTCAGATTTTAATGAGCTGCACTGGCTGCATCCTGGTGCAGTGAGGATCCTGGCCATGTAATTGTATTGTGCTCTACATAAGGAGTATTTGTCTCTTCATCTTTCTCACTGCCTCCGAAATCCTCTACAATTGTCAGGGGGTCGGTGTGCATGACCCTGAATCAATTAGCAGACAAGGCATTTGCATTTTATTCGCATTTGTCAAAGGATTCCAGTACAATTCTTGCTTCTTCGTTGATCTATAAAGGTATGAATCTGCATCTAAAAGACAATGAAGTATATAATGTTAAGCACAATACTGTGAGCGCCTTGTGTTCAGAACTCTGCATAGCATGCACTGTGCATATTGATCCTAATTTGCATTTCTGCCTTGTATTGAGCCATAACATATTACCTGTACTAGACATCTGCATTGCCTGTACTGTCATATTTGCATTCTATACTTATGCATATTTAGCAGGGCTGTGTATATGATTCGGTGCAAATAATCAGGTTATGACAATGTGCTGTATATACAATGTACAGTATTACCTTGACTGAGAAAGTTCCCAATATTCAGTAATGATACAGTATTAGGGTACAACCACAAATCCACACCGATTCCATGCAAAATCCAAATGTGCTCCATGTGGATTTGTTGCGGATTCCACTCTATGCTTTGCGAAGGGTAAGGTCTGTGGTGGAATGTGACAATTATGCTACAGGTTTTTTATCTTTTTGCAACCTGTGGATGAGATTTGCTGGTACTGTAAAACACTGTAAATCTGCAAATCTGCACACAAATCTGCAAAAAAGTGGTAATCTGCAAAAAAAAATCCACCATGTGTGAACATACCCTCACTGAAAAACTCTTCTACTAGATCTGCAGACTGCCGGTTATAAACAATTTTCCATTTATAAATATGACAAGCAAAGGTAATAAACTTGTAATACATCTTATTACAAAAAATTACTCAACTTAGCAGGAGCATCGAGCATATTATACAGCAGTAGTGAGAAGTGTAGCTGTGAATCCAGTACTAGGGTAAGGCTACTTTCACACTAGCGGCAGGGGTGTCCGGCAGGCTGTTCCAGCAGGTGAACAGCCTGCCGGATCCGTGCTGCCGCTAGTGCAGTTGTGCATCTAGAACTTCGCTCCGTCCCCTTTCACTATAATGGGGGAGGCCGGAGTTCCGGCCGCAGCACGGCAAACATGCCGAGAGGCGGCCGGACTAAAATGACGATATATCGTAGTTCTAGTCCGGCCGCCAGAACAGCCTGCTGGACACCCTTGCCGCTAGTGTGAAAGTAGCCTAAAATAGAAAACATACCAGAGCCCAGGAGCATATGGAAGGTGACATTTTCATGCTTAAAATTTCCTCTTTGTGCCTTGTGCTTCTTTCAACTGTAGCTATGACTTTTCGGATGAGAAATAAGGCTGAAATATATATTCTTTGTAGACTGCAGGCCACTTCAGGCTATTGCCCTGCAAGGCTCCTAGACCTAGACAAAGGCAGGTGCAATGCAGTGACAACATCAAACCTGCCTGCGCCATACCACTAATGGAGCAGCACACAGATCAGAAGAGGTCTGCATGGGAGGAGGTAACTATTATTGTAAGATTGTGTGATTACCACTATTGTTATCTGGAACACTAGCCCTAATTTTGAGATGTAACTAAAGATTAGTGGGAACCTATGACATTGCTCATGCAATACTGTTGCATCAGCAATACAACAGTATTGGAGGAAGAGACAGCAAGATGGGATCTTTGTGTATAGGGTGGTTATAGGTGGGGAGGGTGCCGGAATTCCAAGGATACCTGAGCAACAAACTCTGCATTCATTGTGGACCATGTCAGATGGAGAAGAAAAAAATTAAGTGAACTGCTCCAATCAGATAAGACATTACCTGTGAATTTAACTATACTGTAATCAAATATATGGTCTGCAGAGCACCTGTGTAGAGCTGGTATCTACCACTATATGGTTACCATATGGTGGTATATGTTTTTTTCTACAGTGGCTTTTAAGCAGTCAGTATTCAGTAGTAATATGTGGTCCTGGTATTGGAGTACTATTTGTTAATAGTATGGTAGCATTAGAGATGAGCGAGCATGCTCGTCCGAGCTTGGTGCTCGTTCGAGTATTACGGTACTCGTAAGTGCTCGCTGCTCAGACATGTCTCTCATGCACATGCTCTCGCCATGCTCGAGGAAATGGCATCTTCCGCATTGTGCATTTTTGGCGCCTATAAACTCAGCCAATCACAAGCCAGGAGACACTGCGGTACACCCAGCATCACGTGGGGCCCTTACATGTCGATAGCAGGGGTTGGCTGGCCTGATCAGGTGACCCTGGAATATACTAGTGACTGCCCGCGGTGCTCGGCTCAGATGCTGTCTGGATGTCGTTAGGGACAGAGCTGCAGCGTTTCAGGGAGAGTGTTAGGGCCTGCATTTAGTTCTTTGTTAGGCAGGAGTGATCTCAAAAGAACCCAACAGCCCTTCTAAGGGCTACAAGACATTTTTTTTGTCTCCTGGCTGGGCTGGCTGGCACTAGTAGTGCAGCTATCGCCATATATAACACTTTTTTTTGTTTTTGTTTTATCTCAGTGATACAAATCCATTTCATACAGCAGTGTGGAACCATTCTGTGTGTCACAGTTCAGCTGTCCACTCACCACAATCCGTATTTTCTGTCCAGGTGACCCATACTGTACGTCACGTAATCAAATACGGTCTTTTGCTTTCACTGATACAGCTACATTACAAAAATCTCTGTGCGACATTTGTCTGGGTTGCAGTCAAAATAGCCACCGTCAGCATGGGCTGAGTTTGCTCTCTGATAGTTTCTGCACGTCACGTAAAAATATATATATATATATATATATATATATATATATAAAAATATATAAAAAATAGTTTTTTGTTGTTTTATCTCAGTGATACAAATCCATTTCACACAGCTGTGTGTAACCATTCTGTGTGTCACAGTTAAGCTGTTCAGTCACCACAATCCATATTTTCTGTCCAGGTGACCCATTCTGTACCTCACGTCAGTAAAAAAGGTCTTTTGCTTTCACTGAATCAGCTACATTACAAAAATCTCTGTGCGACATTTGTCTGGGTTGCAGTCAAAATAGCCACCGTCAGCAGGGGCTGAGTTTGCTCTCTGATAGCTTCTGCACGTCACGTTAAAAAAATATATATATAAAAAAACAAAACATAAAAAAATATATATATAAAAAAATCGTTTTTTTGTTATTTTATCTCAGTGATACAAATCCATTTCACACAGCTGTGTGTAACCATTCTGTGTGTCACAGTTCAGCTGTTCAGTCAGCACAATCCGTATTTTCTGTCCAGGTGACCCATACTGTACGTCACGTAATCAAATACGGTCTTTTGCTTTCACTTATACAGCTACATTACAAAAATCTCTGTGCGACATTTGTCTGGGTTGCAATTAAGCAGACCAAGTCTGCCTAATCTAATAGTTTCCGTGTAATTGCTCCATACTGCACGGTACGTAATAACATACGTAATTTAGCTCTAACTTATCCACCTATATACAAAGCACAATCCGTATTTTCTGTCCAGGTGACCCATTCTGTACGTCACGTCAGTAAAAAAGGTCTTTTGCTCTCACTTATACAGCTACATTACAAAAATCTCTGTGCGACATTTGTCTGGGTTGCAATTAAGCAGACCAAGTCTGCCTAATCTAATAGTTTCCGTGTAATTGCTCCATACTGCACGGTACGTAATAACATACGTAATTTTGCTCTAACTTATCCACCTATATACAAAGCACAATCCGTATTTTCTGTCCAGGTGACCCATTCTGTACAGTCAGTAAAAAAGGTCTTTTGCTCTCACTTACACAGCTACATTACAAAAATCTCTGTGCGACGTTTGTCTGGGTTGCAATTAAGCAGACCAAGTCTGCCTAATCTAATAGTTTCCGTGTAATTGCTCCATACTGCACGGTATGTAATAACATACGTAATTTTGCTCTAACTTATCCACCTATATATTTTCTTGTTCAGATTGAACAAGTTTGTGGGTTTCAGTACAGCAGGCCCATTTATTTTATTTTTTTTTATATAATACACTTATATACAGAAAATGTTGAACCCCAGGGCTAAGGGACGAGGGACGTGGGCGTGGGCATTCAATTACTGCAGGGGGCAGAGGCCGTGGTCCTGGGCAGGGTGAGACAGTACCTGCTGATGAGGGAGCAGGGGAACGCCACAGAGCTACACTCCCTAGCTTCATGTCTCAACTTACAGGGACACGTGGTAGAGGACTGTTAAAACCACAACAGTGCGAACAGGTGATGTCGTGGATTGCGGACAATGCTTCAAGTAATTTTTCCACCAGTCAGTCTTCCACGCAGTCCACCCACGTTACCCAAGAGAGCACTCCTCTGGCTCCTCCACCTCAACCTCCTTCCCCCCAGTCTGCCCCCTCCCAGGAAAATTTGGAATGCGATCCGGCATACTCTGAGGAACTGTTTTCTGGACCCTTCCCACAACTTCTCAGGTTGCTGCTGACCTCGTTCCCGATGCCCAAGTTTTCCAACTGTCGCAGTCTGTGGGTGATGATGATGACATTGTTGACTTAGTGGAAGTCGAAGTGTGTAAAGAGGTGTCGGACGATGAGTAGACACGGTTGTCAGACAGTGGTGAAGTTGTTGTCAGGGCAGGAAGTCCGAGGGGGGAGCAGACTGAGGAATCGGAGGATGACGAGGTGACTGACCCAAGCTGGGTTGAGAAGCCGAGTGAAGACAGTGCTTCTGAGGCGGAGGCGAGTGCTGCACCAGAACAGGTTGGAAGAGACAGTGGTGTGGCCAAAGGGAGAAGCAGGGCCAGAGCTGGTGCATCAGCAGCAACTGTTTCACGTAGTGAAGCTCCCGTGGCGAGGCCTAGATGTTCGCAAGTCTGGAGGTTCTTTAAAGAAATTGAGGATGACCGACGGACTGTGGTGTGCAAACTGTGCCACACCAGGATCAGCAGGGGTGCCACCACTACTAGCCTAACCACCACCAGCATGCGCAGGCATATGAGTGCTAAACACCCCACTCAATCGAACCAAGGCCGTTCACCTCCTGCGGGTCCCACCACTGCTCCTTCCCCTGTGTCACTCGCTGCCTCTGCTAGTCAACCCCCTGCCCAGGACCCCGGCACAAGCGCCTCCTGCCGGAAAACCACACCTTCGCACAATCCTCAATCCTCCACAGCGTCCACCAATGTGTCCCAGCGCAGCGTTCAGCTGTCTTTACAGCAGACGCTGGAGCGCAAGAGGAAATACAGTTCAACCCACCCACATGCCCAAGCCCTCAACGTCCACATCTCCAGATTGCTGAGCCTGAAGATGCTGCCCTATAGGCTGGTAGAGACCGAGGCCTTTTGAAATCTCATGGCGGTGGCTGCCCCTCGGTATTCGGTCCCCAGCCGCCACTATTTTTCCCGATGTGCCGTCCCAGCCCTACACCAGCACGTGTCACAAACATCATCCGTGCCCTGACCAACGCTGTTTCTGAGAAGGTCCACCTAACCACGGACATGTGGCAGGGACACTATATCTCACTGACGGCACATTGGGTTAACTTGGTGGAGGCTGGGACCGAGACTGACCCTGGGGCCGCTCATGTACTGCCCACACCGAGGATTGCGGTGCCTACCTCGGTCACGGTCTCTCAGATGTATTATGCCTTCTCCTCCACCGAATTACCATCCGTGGGCACGGCGCCTTCAGTCGGTAGCTCTAGGCGCAGCAGCAGTGCCGTGGGTAAGCGCCAGCAGGCGGTGCTCAAACTGCTGAGCTTAGATGACAAAAGGCACACCGCCCAAGAGCTGTTACAGGGCATCACGGCGCAGACCGATCTGTGGCTGGCACCGCTGAACCTCAAGCCAGGCATGGTTGTGTGTGACAACGGGCGTAACCTGGTGGCGGCTCTGCAACTCGGCAGACTGACACATGTGCCATGCCTGGCCCACGTGTTCAATCTAATAGTTCAGCGGTTCCTCAAGACATACCCCAATCTGTCTGATTGGCTCACCAAGGTGCGCCGCATCTGTGCGCATTTCCGCAAGTCGACCACAGATGCTGCCACTCTCAGGGCAGCGCAGCGCCGCCTACAACTGCCCGCTCACCGACTGTTGTGCGACGTGCCCACGAGATGGAATTCGACATTAAACATGTTATCCAGAGTTTACCAGCAGCGCAGAGCGATTGTAGACTGCAAGATGTCAACTTCCACCAGAACTGGTAGTCAGGTCAGTCAGATTCCTCAAGTCTACAATGAGGAGTGGACGTGGATGTCTGATACCTGCCAGGTGTTGAGCAACTTTGAGGAGTCAACACAGATGGTCAGCGGCGATGCCGCCATTATCAGCCTCACCATCCCGCTGCTCACTGCTCAGCATGAAGTCGAAAGCTTTGCGCTTGTCACAAGAGACGATGGAGGAAGATACGTCGCTTGATAGCCAGAGCACCCTCCAGTCTGTTTCTCAGCGCGTATCGGAGGAGGGGGATGAGGATGAGGAGGAAGAGGAGGATAATGTCGGCGAGACAGAAGAGTGTACCAGTGCTCAGTCCTTCTTAACTCTTCAGCATGTATGGGCTGAAGAGGAGGAGGAGGAGGAAATGGAGAGTCAGGCCAGTGAGGAGAGGGAATTCTTGCGTGTTGGGACTCTGGCGCACATGGCAGACTTCATGTTAGGCTGCCTATCCCGTGACCCTTGTGTTAGAAGCATTTTTTCAAACACCGATTACTGGGTGTTCACTCTCCTGGACCCACGGTACAAGCAGAACCTTTCCACTCTCATACCTGCAGAGGAAAGGAGTATGAGAGTGAATAAATATCAACAGGCCCTGGTCCACCTACAGGCCTTTTCTCTAAACAATTTTTCCGGAGGGCCCCCTACATGTCCTCTCTCCAAACAATTTTTCCGGAGGTCCACCTACAGGCCCTCTCTCCAAACTATTTTTCCGGAGGTCCACCTACAGGCCCTCTCTCCAAACAACTTTTCCGCAGTGTCAACTACAGACAGTGTAAAACAGTGTTTCAGGAGCGTCAAACAGACAGTCCAAAACTATTTTTCAGGACGCGACATTTAAAAAAAAAACATTTTTTGCTGAGGGTAGACTTTATGTACTCTGAAAAGAAAAAAATCTTTGGAGGCTCAACTAAAGCCATTTCACTGCATTCTCAGTCGGACAAAGCCATTGGTGGTGTAACCGCCATGCTGTATCAGGCTAAATTTTTGGGTGCTTCACCAGCTACCGCATACTAACTCGGTCACTCTGTTGTCACCGCCGCCATACATGGCCACGAAAAATGTTTATGTGGTACGCCTGCTCCCGCAGTGTCACTCGCTCACTCTGTTGTCACCACCATAGTGGTTTGCACTATAGCAGCCCAAGTCTGCACATTCCCCTTTTTATCTCCAAGTGATCTATACTGCACGTCACGTAATAAAATAGGTTCTTTTGCTCTCAGTGATACAAATCCATTTCATAAAATCCTTTCTTTCTCTTTAACTGATCTATACTGAACGTCACTTTTAAAAATACGTCTTTTTCCTCTCTTTCTCTCTCTCCAAACTATTTTTCCGGATAGGTGCCGTATACGGTATTAAACTGAGAAGAATACATACAACACATGCCCCACTTGATCAATCAGTTGACAACTGTACCGGTTGATGCTAAATTTTTAAGTTGGAGTCCTGCGTCGTCATTCGAACTCCATCTGGCTGTTGTCACCACCACACACGCTAGCCAAGGGGGCACTCCTCTGGCTCTTCCAGTTCAACCTCCTTCCCCCCAGCCTGCCCCCCACCTACAGGCCCTCTCTCCAAACAATTTACCCGGGTAGGGGACGTATTAGATATTGTACTGATTTTTTTGGGTTCTTCTTTTAATTGCCTCCTGTAATAAACGGGAATCGAACCCGGGTCAACTGCTTGGGAAGCAGCTATGCTCACCACTTTACCACCAACAGCCACAGCAACTGATAAGAACAGATACTAAACTTGAAGTAAGCCAACATTTCGACAATCGATAACATTTCACATACTCTGACCGAGTCTGACCCTGGGGCCGCTCATGTACTGCCCACTTGGAGGATTGCGGGGCCTATCTCGTTCACGGTTTCTCAGAATTACTATGCCACTTCCTCCAACCAGTCCTCCTCCACCTTCGAATTACCATCCGTGCTTCACTTACTGCTACCTCAGTCTAACTCGGTCACTCTGTTGTCACCGCCATGCTGCATCAGGCTAAATTTTTGGGTGGCTCACCTGCTACCTCATCTAACTTGGTCACTTGTTGGTGTCACCGCCATGCTGTGTCAGGCTTATGCCTGCATCATGTGGCTGGGGATAGGAGAGCAGTGCCAGCATGGGCATGGGTGATGGACCTTCGTTGCACCTAGTTGGGTGCTTCCCTATATATTCCCACCATGCTAGCCATGGGTTGTAAATAAACTAATAACAGGAAAAAACAAAAAAATGATAAAACTATTTTACAGGAGGGTCAACCGCAGACACTCCAAAACAATTTTACATGAGGGAGTGTCTCCCTGTCTGCCATCGTGTTCGGTCAGGCTGTCAGTAGGTACACCACTTCTGTCGTCCGCAGAAGCGGCCACTATGAGGAAGGCCACGGCAAGAACATCCCCTTTTCAATTGAGAGCAAGTGTAGAATTGTAGGAGGATGACACTTTTCTTCGGCAGTGGATTCACCTTCCCCTTTATCATTGCCAGACAACAGTTGGTGAAAAAGTAATTGGCAATGATGAAGAAAATGTAACGGTGCAGTGGACCGTCTGTGTCGCAAAACCTATATATTCCCACCATGTCAGCCATGGGTTGTAGATAAACTAATAACAGGAAAAAACAAAAAAAAATGATAAAACTATTTTACAGGAGGGTCAACCGCAGACACTCCAAAACAATTTTACATGAGGGAGAGTCTCCCCGTCTGCCATCGTGTTCGGTCAGGCTGTCAGTAGGTACACCACCTCTGTCGTCCGCAGAAGCGGCCACTATGAGGAAGGCCACGGCAAGAACATCCCCTTTTCAATTGAGAGCAAGTGTAGAATTGTAGGAGGATGACACTTTTCTTCGGCAGTGGATTCACCTTCCCCTTTATCATTGCCAGACAACAGTTGGTGAAAAAGTAATTGGCAATGATGAAGAAAATGTAACGGTGCAGTGGACCGTCTGTGACGCAAAACCTATATATTCCCACCATGCCAGCCATGGGTTGTACATAAACTAATAACAAAAAACAAAATAAATATTTTACAGAAGGGTCAACTACAGACACTCCTAAACAATTTTTTAGGAGGGTCAACTTCGGACACTCCAAAACAAATTTTTGGGAGGCTCGCCTACAGACATTTGACTGCTACCTCAATCTAACTTGGTCACTTGTTGGTGTCACTACGCTGTCACCATGCTGTGTCAGGCTTATGCCTGCGTCGTGGGGCGGGGGATAGCACAGCAGTGCCAGCATGAGCAGTGGTGTCACCTGCAGGCGGTGATGGACCTTCGTTGCACCTAGTTGGGTGCTTCCCTAACATGTGATGGGCATGTGCCTCACCTTTCTTGGTCTGGGTGAGCACAATTGCCATGAGGGTAACCACCAAGCTGTTAAAGGAGAATTTGGGGTAATGGTGGGATTAGGCAGCCTCAGAGGCATCCATGCATGCTGCCCCTGCTGTTTCCTGTCCATTTCCGTGGTGTTTCCATCATTTTCTGAGGTTTCCAGGTTTTTACCCAGCCTTCCCTAGGCAGAGCCTTGGTCCCCTGCAAAAATGCTCGAGTCTCCCATTGACTTCAATGGGGTTCGTTACTCAAAACGAGCACCCGAGCATTGGGAAAAATTTGTCTCGAATAACGAGCACCCGAGCATTTTAGTGCTCGCTCATCTCTAGGTAGCATTGTTCAGACACTATATAGTGCTAATATGTGATCATGGTTTGGCAGTATTACTTCGCCATTGTATATTGGTATTATGGTGATCTTTTTAATAAAATGTATCTGTATAGTGCCTGCTGTTTGTTCTTTTCCTTATTTTTTATTTTTGTCCATCTCACTGACTTGGTCACACATGTTCAGTTTAAATCTTCAACTGCCACCAGCCATATGTTCTGTGGTAATATGTTCTAAGGTAATGCCCCCTTAGCTGCATGGCTGAAGATTATCTAGCAGAACAACTGGAAGTGAATGTGGAGATCTCTGGACCAAAGTGTGGTACAGGGCTGGTCATTGGCATAGCTACCAAGGAAGCAGGGGAAGTGGCTGCTTTGGTGCCCGAGCTCAAAAGGGGCCCAAGAGCAGTACTCAGGAGTGCCCAAGCCTTTCTGATGCTTGAGGCAAAAACTTAAAAGGCACCCCCCCCCCCCATGCCAATTTCTTAATCTAACCCCTTCCCTCCAGCCCTACTGTTAAAGACATACTTGGAAAAAATTACATACATAGCTAAAAAAAAACATACAGGGTAGTATAGTGCCACATACTTCTTACATCCAGCAATGTGTCCTCTGATGTAGACATTCCCTTTTCTCTTTCTTTATCTTCTCCATTCAGGCCAGACCGCCATGTTGATTTCTTGCAGTCATCTCTGGTCTCTGTAGAGTTTGACAAACAGACATCTTAGCTTCCTACTTTTCCATCCTCCTTCCCACCTTCTGAACACCCCATCCTTGCACCTCTAATACTGTGTCCGCTGTGCTCCCCAATACTATACTGCCAAAACAGATAATCCCCCTAAAATAACTGTGTATTGCTGTCCGGAGTACAGCAATGCAGTTGAATATGTAGAGATGGGCGTTTCCACAATGAAAGAGACCATTGCCTATGGTCCTTCTGCTTCCCCCTCTTGCCCCTACCTGGTGCTGCCTGATGCAATCGCCTCACCTCCCCTCATTGGAGGTGCACCCCTGGCAGTACTTCTATGATTTTGTCAGGCCAAGCCCTCTCAACACATGCAGTCACACTGGGGCCCGGCTGCCTTAATTCATTAAAGGAAGGGGCTGCCCATCCTACTTAGTTACCTGTTTAATACACTAGACTGCATAGCACGCCGCCATCCCAGGGAACAATAGAAACTAACAGCATGTTACGCGAGGGAGGATGAAATGCAGGCAGTGCCCACCCAGGAAACGGACCAGACCATAAGGACATGCAAGGAAGCCGCAGCAGTGGCAGGTTTCAAACTCTTCCCCTGGCCCCTGCCTCATGGCAGAGAATGCCCTCTTGACCTGTAGATTCCAGGGATGAGGGCAAGATAGCTGAGAGAGGAGAGGTGAGGTAGATGGGCCAGGTACAGGGCACAGTTGTGAGTTTGCAGAGCAGGCTGCAGCATGCAGCTCCCACCAGGTAACCATCCTAGTCTCCTGTACTGTGCATGTGTATGTCAGTGTGCCATAATAAGGACTAGTAAATAGCAGAGCAGTGGTGGCAGATAGGGGAGGATGCCATGTACTGTCAAGACGCTGACAAAGGATGGAGTGGGAAAAGGTTAGGAGATAGAGTCCGTCTCTGTCTCTCCACTGCCATTTCTGCAGGTCCTGGGTCTCCTGGATCTCAGATGGAAATGGCTCAAACGGATACAGATGCCAAATGTACATAACTGATGCTCAGGATCTTTTTTTTTTTTTTTTTACAGGAACCTTTTTTCTTTATTTTTCTGTTCTTCTGACAAAGCAGAAGAACGGAAAAATAAACGGTGATGTGAACTCAGCCTTAGCCTGCTCTAAATGGAGTTATGAGAATGGAGAGAAGTGCAGTGTGGACAATAGTCAGAATCCAGCCAACGCTTCATAATAATTTTTTTTAACCCCCCCCCCTTCCCTTGAGAAACTCCTGCATACACCATTGCCAGAGTCTTCAGCAGTGTCTGTGTGTAACCTTTTCACTCTGCAGCTTCATCTTCCTCCTCCTCTTACTGTATACTATTCATGGCAGCATGAAACCTAATGGATCTTAGCAATGAATTCAGAGTAAGAGAACAATTTTGGAGATGAGGGTACAGCTTGATAAGTGGAGAAAAGGTATTTTTCTGAAATAAGATATATTACAAATGTTCTTATCTTTGTTTGTAGTACTGATTAATGAAAAGCCATCAGAGGTGCACTGTAGGCCGTACTTGCCTCTATAGTAAGAACACATAGCTATATTATACACTTGACCACATTTCTGTGTGTAGTATTATGATTCAAGAATTTGTGCATGTAAAGTGCTTAAGTCTTAACCTTTTAAGGACAGGGCCAATGTATGCTTTTGAATTTTTGCTTTCTCCTCCCCACCTCCAAGAGCCATAACTTTTTGAATTTTTGCATTCATATAGCCATATATGTTCTTATTTTTGTGCAGGAAAAACTGTATTTTTAGTGACACCATTTAATTTACTGTACCATAGCATATATTGGAAAACGGAAAAATCTTTGTGGGGTATTTATGGTGTTCACTGTGTGCTAAACAGACATGATAATCTTATTCTGCGGCTTAGTACTATTACAGCAATACTAAATTTATATTGTTTCTATTATGTTTTATGACAAAAATTAAATGCGTATGCCTTTCAAACAATAAAATCCATATTCTTAGTCATAGCAATGACTATGACTAAGAACATAGATTTTATTGTTTGAAATGCGTAAGGGTCTGTATTGAATCTTTTTTAATATACTTTTAATGTGTGACAATAAAGGCTTGATTTTTATTTAAGTGCTAGAAAAAGTTAAATTTTTTTTCTTGCTGTTTGGACATTTTATGTTACTCAATGCCTGATTTTTAACATTAATAGTAAGGTGCCAACGTGGCCACATAACTAGAGTTGAGCGAACGTGCTCGTAACGAGCACTGTACTGCTCGGATCCCCTGCGCTCGCATCGCCGCAGGCATCCGGATCCGTCCTCACCTGACTGTAAGTCAATGGGGGCGGATCCGTTTGGTATGACACACGAGTGTGTCATACCAAATGGATCCGTCCCCACTGACTTGCAGTCGGGTGAGGAGGACGGATCCGGATGGCTGCGGCCATGCAAGCGCAGGGGATCCGAGCAGTACAGTGCTCGTTACGAGCATGTTCGCTCAACTCTACACATAACACTTCCGTACAGTTGTCTAAATAGCAATTCTATAGAATATTTCCACTTATATACAGTATGTTTTATAGTGACTAATTAGCAGTATCAGAAAATGCCTAAAGTAAATACATATCACCCTACAGCACTTATATGAGATCAACATACAATAACCAAATAACAGCTAACTGTATAATTATGTGTGTAATTAAAAACTAAACACTTTATTGGTATGCATTAAAAGAAAAGACATGAAAGTGAAATTAAAAAGAAACAATATACTGGTAAACAAAGAGCGGGGAATCACAAAATGGATATAGCAGCATCAGGTAGCTGCATGTATCATGTTGCAGTAACAGCATCCCTATCACAATTACACTGTGTTCAAAAATGTCCACTGCCACTATAACCAAATACAGAGGTTGTCAGTCCACATAAAGGGAACTACAAATCTGGAAGGACAAAGTTTTCTCCTAAAAGACTCCCTAGAAGTCACTGTACAAGAGCTAAGGAAACCGTGTCCCTGATACCAGCTGTCATCCGAGCTGACACTAGGGTCAATTGCTATCAGCTACTAGTGCTAAACTACAAGAGCAGTGCAGAATAAAAACAGGACCCTACGCGTTTCTATATCCCTATGTCATCAGAGGTCCATGGGATATTATTAAATTGCTTTGATTTTCTCAATACTTATTGTTTGAAGCATTGGGCATTGACACTTTTAATACATAACAGCTTGCTGCTGGCACTGATAATTACTTACTGTATAAAGTAATCTCATTATTATCTAAATAGTTCTGTGTTTTCTTCTGTATTGGGGACCAAACTAAACATTGTAGAATGTTGTGCTATTTTGCCCAGTAAAATAACAAACACCTTGTCAGAAACCCAGTAGACACCATTGTTATATCAATATAGCCATTGAACAAGCTTTCCTATTGGTCTGTCTTTAAAGGGAGTATTTCACCTGTTTGTCACCAATATAACTAGGAGCACTTCCCCACAGAAGATTGCATACACATCCCAGACATACCTGTGTGCACTGTGTGTCTGTATTACATGTCAAGGAAAAGCACTTTTATTCTGCAGGAAAACAGCTCCCAAGTGCCCAGCTCTGCTGCTGCAAGTGCCCAAAGCAATCCAGACTGAAGAGGGGAGGGCTGCTCATTAGTGTTGAGCGAGAACCTCTGTGCTCCTATGCTCGGGTGCTCTGGCCGAGCACTAGGGGTTGTTCGAGTGCTCGACCGAGCACCCAAGAATAATGTTAGTCAATGACACTAAACCGGGCACCCCCCGCTCGGAAGAGGGGAGGGTGTCTGGTTAATAGAAAAAGGTCAGAATCGCGACTTCTCCTCTTTCACTTCTTTCACTCGTAAAACTATGCTAATTAACTGAATTTGTACGCATTAACGCACAATGCGTGCGCATTAGCATACAAATGCATATGCATTAGCATACAAATGTGTACTCATTAGCATACAAATTCGAACGCATTAGCGTACAAATCAACATTACAGTGCGGGGAAGAGACTCGAGCATTGTGCTCGAGTACACTTGGTGTTCGGCCGAACACTGAGCGGAACCGAGCGTAGGCATGCTCGGCCGAACAGCGAGTTCGGCCGAGCATGCTCGCTCAACACTACTGCTCATATCTTGGGATTGGTAGCAGATAGAAAAATGGTTCTGACCTTCTTTGAAAGCTGACATTCCAATCTTTGATAACACCAATGATACCAAAATCACAGCATTATGTGCAGTATATCAGAAGTTACAGCTGTTAGAAATTGAGTCGGGAAAGAAAGCTGTTGGGCACTTGGGAGCTGTTTTCCTGCAGAATAAAAGTGCTTTTTCTGGACATGTAATACACAAAGTGCACACAGATATGTCTGGGATGTGTCTGCAATCTTCTGTGGGGCAGTGCTGTTAGTTATATAGGTGAAAAACAGGTGAAAGATTCCCTTTCAAGTATTATTCTAGCCATGCCTCATGGTATATGTTGTAAATTTAAACTGCTTTTTTCCCATTACCACCTGAAAAAAAAGTTAACAAAAGTTACTAATAAGCTATGATGTCACTAAAAATACAATTTGTGCTGCAAAAAACAAGCCTTCATATGGCTACATTAACAGATGAATGAAAAAAATATGGCCAGAAATATGGCCAGAGTCATTATTTTGCCCTCCCTCTTGGCTAAAAATACTATAATGCAAAGCAGAGTATTTTACTCTGCTGGAAAAAATGTTGTGCAGCCTCCGTACTAAAGCATCCCTGGAAATATTTTGAAAAATGTTTGCAATCGTGTGCATAAGTGTGTTTCATCATCATGTGGGTCAGATAACATTACAACCTTCTCTATATGTTCATGCACGTTTGTTAACTAAATCAGTGTTTTACTGCTGAGTTCAACATATTGTCTCCCAAGACTTTACTGCAGAACCTTGACACCCTCTCCTAGCATGTTTGTTACTTATTTTTGTTCTGTACAAATGATTCTTGTTCCTCTGCTCATCACTCTTGAGGCCAAAGAGAAGCTCAAGCTATAAACCAGCTTAGAGATCTTCAGCTTACTGGTCCAAATCTCTCATATCATATTCTTTCCCTCAGGAAACCACAAAACAAACCAACAGCAGCCAGCTGGAGGCAGTGAATGGAAACATCTTAAAGCTGTGTCTGCTTATACTTTTATAGTGGGTAATTTTGCATTCACAGTGTTAGTTTTTATGGCTTTGTACCATATATGATGGGCTAACAAAATGTATCAATTCCACTTAAGGTGGTCTATTTAAGAATGAAAATATGTGGAGGGCACCCAAATATCCATTCAAATCAAATACATACAGTATACAAATGAGCACACAATACTGTCTGATGGCAGTATTTATTGTCAGTCTTTGATTACAAGCATTTTTGTCTGATTCATTTTAGTGTTCCTTAGAATCAACCATGTCATTTAGGATTATACTGAACTTCATCACCTTTAATGTACGATTGAAATAGGTTACATATCATGGGATAACTGTTATCAAACTCTAGTCTGACATGACTGCTAGCAGTAATTATTTATAGGACATCTTGTGAGATAAAGTGCATTTAACAGAGGTCCTCCCAAGAGACCTTATTTATGAGCCCATTGCAGTGTCCCAATTCTATGTTAGTGGTCTACTGTATTTATGGCATCAAAGGAGTTAATAGGTTGTAGCCACCATCAGTAGATGGAGCTCTGTCACTCTCCCCATAGGCAGGAGGTGTTTAGATTAAGAGCTGAACAATTCAGTGTTAGAGACAGTAGATGTCTAGACAGTGAAGTGCACAGATAATCAAAACAGACTAGGATAGTCATGCAGATATGTGTAAAAAAAGTAGAGAAAGAGACAAAAAAAAGCATTCCATTGTTGAGAGGAGGTGCATGTAGAAGCACCGTGGAGATAAAATGTTGAAACAGAAGCTTGTATATATAACATCCACAGCAAACCTGTTCAGAAGATTCAAGTCTCTTGGTGCCTGAACAGACCTAAAAAAGCAGAAGCGGGATACAGTATGTCCACTATACTACATCCCGCTATACAAACTTGTAGTACCATTAACTGTGATTACAGGAACCTGTGAACTTAGTCTGACCTTGGGGCCCGCCCAGTGGTTGCATAGTGAAAGAGTCTTGTTTCACCCCTATTTCGATCAATTTACCCCAATTACAGCAAATATATATTGCTAGCCTTTGAATCCAGAGGAAAAAAAACAACAGTCTGGTTTGAAGTTGTTTGGGAGCAGCACCTCTACAGGCAGACAAAAAACGCGAGTTTGTGAGTGTTTGCATATTTGATTTCAAGTGTGTCTTTGTATTAAGTGTGTGACTTAAGATTAAGTGACTTTAGATTCAGAGACTTTAGGAGGGGACTACAGTATGTACGTTGCTTTTCATTGCACTGTATTATTGTATTTTTTTCTTTCTCTTTTATTGCGTAATCTCCATTAGTAAGTATGTGTTACAATATTGACAGCGCAGTCCAGTGCGCATCTTGTCAAATGTATGCAGTCCTGGTAAAGCCATTTAAGGGTGCATATCTTTGTTGAAAATGTGAGCAAATTGCTTGTTTGGAATCGCACATCCTGTATCTAAACTAGTGAATGAGAAGCATTGGCAATTTGGAACAGAGTTTGCTGCTCACTGAGCAGACACTCTATGGTTTAGATATGGGGGAGGGTGGTAGTATGGAGGATAAGGAAAGCGAGGTAGCTAGCTGGGTAAGTTAGAAAGAAGGGTAGAGGGAAGAATGCAAGGGAAACTACCCCTGATCTGACACACCCCAACAAGTTTGCAAGTTTGGCAGATGAGAAGGATGTCAGTTCAGGGAGAGCACTGCTGCAGCCGGACACTTCCTCTGCCAGTCAGGGGAACGTCAGCTCCAATAAACAGGGGACCAGGAGAGCAGGGCAGGCCAGACAAGTACTGGTAGTGGGAGACTCAATTATAAGGGGTACAGATAGGGCGATATGTCACAAAGACCATGATCGTCAAATGGTGTGTTGTCTTCCTGGTGCGCAAGTGGGCTGGTGAACATCAAGTGGTCATGTTCCACATTGGAACCAATGACAAAGTTAGAGGTAGGTGGAGCATCCTTAAAAATGATTTTAGAGATTTAGGTCACAAGCTCGGGGAATGGATCTCAAAGGTACTATTTTCCTAAATACTACCTGTAACACAAGTTACTCCAGTAAGGTAGCAGGAGATTATAGAAATTAACAAGTGGCTCAAGAACTGGTGTAGGAAGGAGGGATTTGGGCTCTTGGAGAACTTGGCCGACTTCTGTGTCGGCTACAGGCTCTACCGTAGGGATGGACTGCACCTCAATGGGGAAGGGGCAGCTGTTTTGGGGGAGACAATGGCTAGAAGGCTGGAGGAGTGTTTAAACTAGGGATTGGGGGGGAGGGTAACTACATTATAGGAGGGGAAGATAGTGCAGATAGAGACCTGGAGCAAGGTAATGGAACTGGGGGAGGAATGGAAGGAGCAACTAGAACAGTTCAGAAGGAAAGGTGTAGGGTAATATATACATAAACCTCTAAACTGTATGTACACTAATGCCAGAAGCCTAACTAATAAAACTGGTGAACTGGAAGTAGTAATGACTGAGGAGCACTATGACATAGTGGGAATAACTGAGATATGGCTGGATGATAGCTATGACTGGGCGGTTAACATACAGGGTTATAGTCTGTTTAGAAAGTATTGTCAAAACGGGGGAGGGGGGCGGGTTTGCGTTTATGTAAAGCCCTGTCTAAAGCTCATACTCCGAGAAGATATAAGTGAGGAAAATGAACATCTGGTGTCCCTGTGGGTAGAAATACAGGCAAAAACAATAATAAAATACTGATAAGAATTTGTTACAAACCACCTTATATACTAGAGTCCACAGAAAATCTACTACTAAGGGTTATAGATGAGGCTGCAAATCCTAATGAGATTGTTATCATGGGGGACTTCAACTACTCAGATATAGACTGGGAAACTGAAAACTGTAGATCTCATAAAGGAAACAGGTTCTTGGTTCTTTCCCAACTGGTTTTGGACCCAACTAGAGGGACAACCATACTGGACTTAGTACTAACCAATAGACCTGAAAGAGCAACAGATGTGCAGGTTGGGGGATACCTAGGAACTAGTGACCATAAAGTAATAACCTTCCAACTGTCATTCCAAAGAGTGTTTCTTCAGGGAGGAACAAAAATACCAAACCTTCAAAAAAGCTAAATTTTACCCATTAAGAGGGACTCGCTAACTGGGACAATATTATTAAAACCATCCTAAACTCTATTTGTGTCATACATACCTTATGGGAATAAAGGGTAAGGAACAATAAACAATGAGGAAGCAATAAATGAGAAAAAGAAAGAATTTAAATGAATAAAACAGGAGGGTAGCAAGGAAACATTGAAAAACTATAAGAAAAAAAATAGAATATGTAAAAGACAAATAAAAGTAGTAGTATAAGCTGGATACAGAGAGATTTATTGCCATCGAGAGTAAAACTAACCCTAAAATGTTCTTCAATTATATAAATGGTAAAAAGTACGAATCTCAAGATGTCGGCACTTTAAAGAAGTGATGAGGGCGGAGTTGCAGACAGCGATGAGAAGAAAGCTATTAAATATTTTTTCTCCACTTTGTTCACTGTGTAAAATAAACTGTCAGATAAAATACAGAATGTAAAAGTAAATTCCCCATTAAAAGTGGCCTGTCTGACCCAGAAAGAAGTGCCTCAGTGTCTTAGAAGATTAAAATAGACAAAATTGCCATAACCAGATGACATACACCCCAGTATCCTAAGATAATTAAGTAATGTAATAGACAGAGCCTTATTTCTGATATTTAAGAACTCTATATTGACAGGCGTTCCACAGGATTGGCGCTTAGCAAATGTGGTGCCAATCTTAAAAAAGGGGTCAAAAACAGAGCCCGGAAACTAGAGATGCTATCTTGGAGTTCCTCAATCAAATTAAGCGAATAACCCTGCATCAGCATGGCTTCATAGGAGACCGGTCCTGTCAAACTAATTTAATAAGTTTCTATGAGGAGGTAAGTTCTAGACCTGACCGGGGTAAATCAAAGGATATAATATATCTTGAATTCTCCAAAGCATTTGTTTCTGGGCCATACAAAAGGTTAGTACATAAAATGAGAATGCTTGGAGTGGGAGAAAATGTATGTGGGTAAGTAACTATCTCACTAGTGGGGTATCACAGGGGTCAGTATTGAGCCCCAGAGGCGTAGCTACCGGGGGGGCAGGGGGAGCGACGGCTCCGGGCCCCGTGCCTCTGGGGGGCCCAGCAGGGATGGCCAATACAAGTGAGCGCTTCCATTAAGGAAGCGCTCACTTGTATGTAGGGACCCCCCATCATCCCACCCAGCCACATAAGAGTAAAATAAAAAAGCTTTCTTACCTGTCCTGCGGCTGCCCTCCGGTCCGGCGCTCCACTCTCTTCCCTGGCCGGCGTGCACTATGACCTGACGCTGCGCAGCGTCAGGTCATAGTGCGCGCCAGCCAGGGAAGAGAGTGGAGCGCCGGACCGGAGGGCAGCCGCAGAACAGGTAAGAAAGCTTTTTTATTTTACTCTTATGTGGCTGGGTGGGATGATCTGAGGTCTGATGGCGGCACAATAAGCTGATCTGAGGTTTGATGGGGGCCCCATGAGCAGCTCTGAGGTCTGATGGGGCACAATATGCTGCTCTGAGGTCTGATGGGGGCACATTACCCTGATCTGAGGTCTCATGGGGGCACATTACGCTGATCTGAGGTCTCATGGGGGCACAGTGGGATGATCTGAGGTCTGATGGGGGCACAATACGCTGATCTGAGCTCTGATGGGGGTACATTAAGCTGATCTGAGGTCTGATGGGGGCACATTTTGCTGATCTGAGGTCTGATGGGGGCACAATACGCTGATCTGAGGTCTGATGGGGGCACATTCTGATGATCTGAGGTCTGATGGGGGCAAGTTCTGATGATCTGAGGTCTGATGGGGCAAGTTCTGATGATCTGAGGTCTGATCGGGGCACGTTCTGATGATCTGAGGTCTGATCGGGGCACGTTCTGATGATCTGAGGTCTGATTGGGGTACAATACGCTGATCTGAGCTCTGATGGGGGCATATTTTGCTGATCTGAGCTCTGATGGGGGTACATTCTGATGATCTGAGGTCTGATGGGGGCACATTCTGATGATCTGAGGTCTGATGGGGGCACATTCTGATGATCTGAGGTCTGATCGGGGCACATTCTGATCTGAGGTCTGATAGGGGCACATTCTGATGATCTGTGGTCTGATCGGGGCACAATACACTGATCAGAGGTCTGATGGGGACACATTAAGCTTATCTGAGGTCTGATGGGGGCAGGGGACTGTTAGTTTAGTGATGTAAAAACTGGGGACAGGTTTCCTTGTTTTTTCCTCCTATTACTCCTATATTTTACTGCATTATGTGGTAGACTATTTAGAGTAGGGTATGTAGAAAGTCTGTTGTACTGTACTTAACAACATAGATGATCTTGCAGTTTATACAGTCATCTTTCTAATACAATATTATAACCACAACAAGTAGTATGTGTCTGTGAAGTTAGAAACGTGCGTTTGGGAAGCCACTAAGTGGGGGGCCCACTCAAGTATGTTTCGCCCCCCCTGTGCTGAACCTCTAGCTACGCCTCTGTTGAGCCCTATTCTCTTCAATATATTTATTAATGATCTTGTAGAAGGCTTGAACAGTAAAATATTTAATTTCTGCAGATGACACTAAACTATAAAGTAATTACCATGGAAGAGGACAGTATACTGCTACAGTTGGATCTGGATAGCTTGGAGGCTTGGGCAGAAAAGTTGCAGATGAGGTTTAACACTGACAAATGTAAGGTTATTAGAGATGAGCGAGCACTAAAATGCTCGGGTGCTCGTTATTCGAGTCGAACTTTTCCCGATGCTCGGGTGCTCGTTTCGAGTAACGAACCCCATTGAAGTCAATGGGAGACTCGAGCATTTTTTGCAGGGGACCAAGGCTCTGCCTAGGGAAGGCTGGGTGAAAACCTGGAAACCTCAGAAAATGATGGAAACACCACGGAAATGGACAGGAAACAGCAGGGGCAGCATGCATGGATGCCTCTGAGGCTGCCTAATCCCACCATTACCCCAAATTCTCAGGCAACAGCCTGGTGGTTACCCTCATGGCAATTGTGCTCACCCAGACCAAGAAAGGCGAGGCAAATACCCATCACATGTTAGGGAAGCACCCAACTAGGTGCAACGAAGGTCCATCACCGCCTGCAGGTGACACCACTGCTCATGCTGGCACTGCAGCTAAAATCAAGTTTAGTATCTGTTCTTATCAGTTGCTGTGGCTGTTGGATGTATAGTGGTGAGCATAGCTGCTTCCCAAGCATCTAAAAAATAAATCAGTACAATATCTAATACGTCCCCCTACCCGGGTAAATTGTTTGGAGAGAGGGCCTGTAGGTTGGGGGGAAGGAGGTTTCGCTGGAAGAGCCAGAGGAGTGCCCCCTGGGCTAGCGTGTGTGGTGATGACAACAGCCAGAATGGATTTGGAGAAACTGTTGCATCAACCGGTATGGTATCGGTTCTTCTCAGTTTAATACCGTATATGTCCCCTATCTTGGGACCTTATATTTTATGGATTTTTCGACCACGGAAAATGGAAAAAGAGCTTGCTCTGGCCAGGGGAGTGTCTTTCCCACTGCAGCTAAGGGGAAGTGTCCATGCGCTGCCTATCACAGGTCAGGAGGCAATTAAAAGAAGAAAAAAAAAAACATCAATACAATATCTAATACGTCCCCTATCCGGGTAAATTGGTTGTAGAGAGGGCCTGTAGGTGGGGGGCAGGCTGGGGGGAAGGAGGTTTCGCTGGAAGAGCCAGAGGAGTGCCCCCTGGGCTAGCGTGTATGGTGGTGACAACAGCCGGGTGTAGTTAGAATGACGACGCAGGACCCCAACTTAAAAATTTAGCATCAACCGGTACAGTCGTAAATTATGAGATTGATCAAGTGTGGTATGTCTTCTATGTATACTACTCAGTTTAATACCGTATATGGCAGCTATCCGGAAAAAATAGTTTGTAGAGAGAGAGAGAGAGAGAAAGATAGGACAAAGAAGTAAATTGTTTGGAGAGAGGGCCTGTAGGTGGGGTGGCAGGCTGGAGGGAAGGAGGTTTCGCTGGAAGAGCCAGAGGAGTGCCACCTGGGCTAGCGTGTGTGGTGGTGATAACAGCCGGATGTAGTTAGAATGACGACGCAGGACCCCAAATTAACAATTTAGCATCAACCGGTACAATTGTCAATTATGAGCTACATCAAGTGTGGCATGACTTTTAAATGGATATTGCATGTGGTCACGTACTCCCTGGAACCCCATAGTCACCCCTTCCCTGATGTGCTAGCCCAGAACATTCTCTGCCCTAATTCGCAAGACCTTTTGCTGTTTCCGTGTGCTGACAGTGGGGATTTACCAGTGTTGTCTGAGGAGGTGGTGGACAATGGCGAGACACAGGTGTCGGGGGGTGAGGTAGTTGTATGGGAAGCAAGTTACAGTGGGGACTCCTTGGGGGGGAATTTCTCAGGATGGAACAGATTCAACTTGGGTGGATCAGGCACAGGAACAGATGAATTTTTTGGGGGGTTTATTTAACTTTTATTTAGCAAAAATAACTACAGAGATATTTATTCGTTATCTTCTCTGCGCAGTCTGGCTTAGGGGTTCGTCACTTTGATGGCGAGCTGTGCCGCTCTCTCCACAATGGTCTGTAGGTTCTTAGATGGAGACTTTGTCGGCGATTTCAGTACAGAAGGACTTGTTGCTCATCAACAGAACCTCGACCTCCTTGACATTGTGGACAAGGAATTTGCGGGTGGACCAGGAATTTGCGGAACCCTGTGGGCAGCATGTGTTTGGTCTTCTACTTGCTACCGTATCCAATGTTGGGCAATATAGATTCTCAAGTAATATTATTTTTCACACCTATCCCGAAAATAAAAATGTATGCAGTTTGCGCAAATAAAACTGGAAACTGGAATTGGAGAGAGGGCCTGTAGGTGGACCTCCGGAAAAATTGTTTGGAGAGAGGGCCTGTAGGTGGAACTCCGGAAAAATTGTTTGGGGAGAGAGGGCCTGTAGGTGGACCTCCGGAAAAATTGTTTGGACAGAGGGCCTGTAGGTGGACCTCCGGAAAAATTGTTTGAAGAGAGGGCCTGTAGGTGGACCTCCGGAAAAAATGTTTGAAGAGAAGGCCTGTAGGTGGACCTCCGGAAAAATTGTTTGAATAGAGGGCCTGTAGGGGGTCCTCCTGAAAAATTGTGCTAAAAGAGTGCCAGTTGGACCTCTAAAAAATGGCGTTTTTTGGGTCAGTGTTAGGCAAAGACGATATGTAGGAGGAGGAGGAGGAGGAGTAGGAGGAGGAGTAGAGAAGAGGAATCGGATACATAAGTAATGTTAATCTTTAGCTGCTTTCCCCCGGAGGAGATTTGAATTCCGGTGAAATCCAGGCTTTGTTCATTTTAATAAGCGTCAGCCTGTCAGCGCTGTCAGTTGACAGGCGTGTACGCTTATTGGTGATGACGCCACCAGCTGCACTGAATACCCGCTCTGACAGCACGCTAGCGGCAGGGCAGGCCAGCACCTCCAAAGCGTACAGCGCCAGTTCAGGCCATGTGTCCAGCTTTGAAACCCAGTAGTTGTATGGAGCAGAGTGATCGCTACGGACGTTGGTATGGCCAGCTAGGTACTCCCTCACCATCTTTCTGTACAGCTCCCCCCTACTCTGCCTAGACTGGGGACAGGTGACAGTGTCTTGCTGGGGTGACATAAAAGTGGCAAAGGCCTTGGAGAGCGTTCCCCTGCCAGTGCTGGTCAAGCTGCCTGCTCGCCTCCTCTCCCCCGCTACTTGGCCCACAGAACCATGCCCTCTGCCGCTAGCGGCGTCAGATGGGAAGAATTGTTTCAGCTTGTGCACCAGGGCCTGTTGATATCTATTCACTCTCATACTCCTTTCCTCTGCAGAGATGAGAGTGGAAAGGTTCTGCTTGTACCGTGGGTCCAGGAGAGTGAACACCCAGTAATCGGTGTTTGAAAAAATTCTTCTAACGCGAGGGTCACGGGATAGGCAACCTAACATGAAGTCTGCCATGTGCGCCAGAGTCCCAACACGTAAGAATTCCCTCTCCTCACTGGCCTGACTCTCCATTTCCTCCTCCTCCCCCTCCTCCAAGTCTTCCTCTTCAGCCCATACATGCTCAAGAGTTAAGGACTGAGCACTGGTACCCTCTACTGTCTCGCCGACATTCTCCTCCTCTTCCTCCTCATCCTCATCCCCCTCCTCCGATACGTGCTGAGAAACAGAACGGAAGGTGCTCTGGCTATCAAGCGACGTATCTTCCTCCACCGTCTCTTGTGACAAGCGCAAAGCATCCGACTTGATGCTGAGCAGTGAGTTTTTCAACAGACAAAGCAGTGGGATGGTGAGGCTGATAATGGCGGCATCGCCGCTGACCATCTGTGTTGACTTCTTAAAGTTGCTCAACACCTGGCAGATATCAGACATCCACGTCCACTCCTCATTGTAGACTTGAGGAATCTGAGAGACCTGACTACCAGTTCTGGTGGAAGATGACACCTGGCAGTCTACAATCGCTCTGCGCTGCTGGTAAACTCTGGATAACATGTTTAATGTGGAATTCCATCTTGTGGACACGTCGCACAACAGTCGGTGAGCGGGCAGTTGTAGGCGGCGCTGCGCTGCCCTGAGAGTGACAGCATCTGTGTTCGACTTGCGGAAATGCGCACAGATGCTGCGCACCTTGGTGAGCAAATCAGACAGATTGGGGTATGTCTTGAGGAACCTCTGAACTATTAGATTGAACACGTGGGCCAGGCATGGCACATGTGTCAGTCTGCCAAATTGCAGAGCCGCCACAAGGTTACACCCATTGTCACACACAACCATGCCTGGCTTGAGGTTCAGCGGTGCCAGCCACACATCGGTCTGCGCCGTGATGCCCTGTAACAGCTCTTGGGTGGTGTGCCTTTTGTCACCTAAGCTCAGCTTACCCACGGCACTGCTGCTGCGCCTAGAGCTACCGACTGAAGGCGCCGTGCCCACGGATGGTAATTCAGTGGAGGAGGAGGAGGAGGAGGGGTTGGAGGAGGAGGAGGCATAGTACGTCTAAGAGACCGTGACCGAGGTAGGCCCTGCAATCCTCGGTGTGGGCAGTACATGAGCGGCCCCAGGGTCATTCTCGGTCCCAGCCTCCACCAAGTTAACCCAATGTGCCGTCAGTGAGATATAGTGTCCCTGCCCGGCAGCACTTGTCCACGTGTCCGTGGTTAGGTGGACCTTCTCAGAAACAGCGTTGGTCAGGGCACGGATGATGTTCTCTGACACGTGCTGGTGTAGGGCTGGGATGGCACATCGGGAAAAATAGTGGCAGCTGGGGACCGAATACCGAGGGGCAGCCACCGCCATGAGATTGCGAAAGGCCTCGGTCTCTACCAGCCTATAGGGCAGCATCTCCAGGCTAAGCAATTTGGAGATGTGGACGTTGAGGGCTTGGGCATGTGGGTGGGCAGAACTGTATTTCCTCTTGTGCTCCAGCGTCTGCTGTAAAGACAGCTGAACGCTGCGCTGGGACACATTGGTGGACACTGTGGAGGATCGTGGAGGCAAAGGTGTGGTTTTCCGGCGGGAGGCGCTCGTGCCGGTGTCCTGGGCAGGGGGTTGACTAGCAGAGGCAGCGAGTGACGCAGGGGGTTGACTAGCAGAGGCAGCGAGTGACACAGGGGAAGGAGCAGTGGTGTGACCCGCAGGAGGTGGTGAACGGCCTTGGTTCCATTGAGTGGGGTGTTTAGCACTCATATGCCTGCGCATGCTGGTGGTGGTTAGGCTAGTAGTGGTGGCACCCCTGCTGATCCTGGTGTGGCACAGGTTGCACACCACAGTCCGTCGGTCATCCTCACTTTCTTTAAAGAACCTCCAGACTTGCGAACATCTAGGCCTCGCCACGGGAGCTTCACTACGTGAAACAGTTGCTGATGATGCACCAGCTCTGGCCCTGCTTCTCCCTCTGGCCATACCACTGCCTCTTACAACCTGTTCTGGTGCAGCACTCGCCTCTGCCTCAGAAGCACTGTCTTCACTCGGCATATCAACCCAGCTCGGGTCAGTCACCTCGTCATCCTCCGATTCCTCAGTCTGCTCCCCCCTCGGAATTCCTCCCCTTACAACAACTTCACCACTGTCTGACAACCGTGTCTCCTCATTGTCCGACACCTCTTTACAAACTTCTTCCACTAACTCAACATTGTCATTATAATCATCATCACCCACAGACTGCGACAGTTTGAACACTTGGGCATCGGGATCGAGGTCAGCAGCAACCTGAGAAGTGGTTTGTGACTCTGGGAAGGGACCAGAAAACAGTTCCTGAGAGTATGCCGGATCGCATTCCAAATTTTCCTGGCAGGGGGCAGACTGGAGGGAAGGAGGTTGAGGTGGAGGAGCCAGAGGAGTGCTCCCTTGGGTAACGTGGGTGGACTGCGTGGAAGACTGACTGGCGGACAAATTACTTGAAGCATTATCTGCAATCCACGAGATCAGCTGTTCGCACTGTTGTGGTTTCAACAGTCCTCTACCACGTGTCCCTGTAAGTTGAGACATGAAGCTAGGGAGTGTAGCTCTGCGGCGTTCCACAGCTCCCTCATCAGCAGGTACTGTCTCACCCTGCCCAGGACCACGGCCTCTGCCCCCTGCAGTAATTGACTGCCCACGCCCACGCCCTCGTCCTCGAACCTTAGCCCTGGGGTTCCACATTTTCTGTATATAATTGTATTCTATAAAAAAAATAAAATAAATGGGCCTGGTGTACTGAAACCCACAAACTTGTTCAGTCTGGTTTAATTTTGTGACGTACAAAAAGTGTCACCTGGACAGTATATACCGTTTGGAGTGAGTATGCTGAACTGTGTCACACAGAAAGGTTACACGCAGCTGTGTGAAATGGATTTGTATCACTCAGCTAAAACAACAAAAAAAATTATTTTTTTAATATTTTTTTTTTTAATATTTTTTTCTTTTAGTTTTGTTTTTTTGGGAACGTGACGTGCAGAAACTATCGTAGAGCTAACTGACACCCTACTGACGGTAGCTATTTAGACTGCGACCCAGACAAATGTCGCACAGAGATTTTTAGGATCAAGCTATATATACGTGACAGGTAGCAGGTGACTTGGTTGTATTTTGTGACATACAGAAAGTGTCACCTGGACAGTATATACCGTTTGGAGTGAGTATGCTGAACTGCGTCACACAGAAAGGTTACACGCAGCTGTGTGAAATGGATTTGTATCACTCAGCTAAAACAACAAACAACTAATTTTTTTTCTATTTTTTTTGTATTTTTGTTTTTTTGGGAACGTGACGTGCAGAAACTATCGTAGAGCTAACTGACACCCTACTGACGGTAGCTATTTAGACTGCGACCCAGACAAATGTCGCACAGAGATTTTTAGGATCAAGCTATATATACGTGACAGGAAGCAGGTGACTTGGTTGTATTTTGTGACGTACAGAAAGTGTCACCTGGACAGTATATACCGTTTGGAGTGAGTATGCTGAACTGCATCACACAGAAAGGTTACACGCAGCTGTGTGAAATGGATTTGTATCACTCAGCTAAAACAACAAAAAACTAATTTTTTAAATATTTTTTTTGTATTTTTGTTTTTTGGGAACGTGACGTGCAGAAACTATCGTAGAGCTAACTGACACCCTACTGACGGTAGCTATTTAGACTGCGACCCAGACAAATGTCGCACAGAGATTTTTAGGATCAAGATATATATACGTGACAGGTAGCAGGTGACTTGGTTGTATTTTGTGACGTACAGAAAGTGTCACCTGGACAGTATATACCGTTTGGAGTGAGTATGCTGAACTGCGTCACACAGAAAGGTTACACGCAGCTGTGTGAAATGGATTTGTATCACTCAGCTAAAACAACAAAAAACTAATTTTTTTTCTATATTTTTTTGTATTTTTGTTTTTTTGGGAACGTGACGTGCAGAAACTATCGTAGAGCTAACTGACACCCTACTGACGGTAGCTATTTAGACTGCGACCCAGACAAATGTCGCACAGAGATTTTTAGGATCAAGCTATATATACGTGACAGGTAGCAGGTGACTTGGTTGTATTTTGTGACGTACAGAAAGTGTCACCTGGACAGTATATACCGTTTGGAGTGAGTATGCTGAACTGCGTCACACAGAAAGGTTACACGCAGCTGTGTGAAATGGATTTGTATCACTCAGCTAAAACAACAAAAAACTAATTTTTTTTCTATTTTTTTGTATTTTTGTTTTTTGGGAACGTGACGTGCAGAAACTATCGTAGAGCTAACTGACACCCTACTGATGGTAGCTATTTAGACTGCGACCCAGACAAATGTCGCACAGAGATTTTTGGGATGAAGCCATACACGTGACAGGCAGCAAATGACTTGGTTGTATTCAGTGACATACAGAAAGTGTCACCTGGACAGAAAATAGTGAGTGTACTGAACTGTGACACACAGAATGGTTCCACACTGCTGTGTGCAATGGATTTGTATCACTGACATATAACATAAAAAAAAAGGGGGTTATATATGGCGATAGCTGCACTACTAGTGCCAGCCAGCCAAGTGACAAAAATAAAAAAAAAATGTCTTCTAGCCCTTAGAAGGGCTGTTGGGTTCTTTGTGGGTGATCCCTGCCTAACAGACAACTAAATGCAGGCCCTAACACTGTCCCTGAAAGGCAGCAGCTCTATCCCTAAAGACATCCAGACGGCATCTGAGCCGAGCACCGCGGCCAGTCGGTAGTATATTCCAGGGTCACCTGATCAGGCCAGCCAACCCCTGCTATCGACATGTAAGGGCCCCACGTGATGCTGGGTGGTACGCAGAGTCTCCTGGCTTGTGATTGGCTGTGTTTTTAGGCACCAAAAAAGCATGATGCGGAAGTTGCCATTTCCTCGAGCATGGCGAGATACTCGTCCGAGCAGCGAGCACTTACGAGTACCCTAATGCTCGAATGAGCACCAAGCTCGGACGAGTATGCTTGCTCATCTCTAAAAGTTATGTAAAGAATAATGCAAGTCACCCGTACATAACTTTGGGTAACACTGACATGGAAAAGGACTTAGGAATTTTAGTGGACAGATATCTAAACTGTAGAAACCAGTGTCAGGCAGCTGCTGCCTGAAGATAATGGGTTGCATCAAAAGGGGCACATGATGAGAACATTATCCTACCACTTTACAAATCATTAGTCAGACTACACATGGAGTATTGTGTACAGTTCTGGGCTCCTGTGAATAAGGCAGACATAGCAGAGCTGGAGAGGGTTCGGAGGAGGGCAACTAAAGTAATAACTGCAATGGGTGGACTACAGTACCCTGAAAGATAATCAAAATTAGGGTTATTAATAGAGATGAGCGAGCATACTCGTCCGAGCTTGGTGCTCGTTCGAGTATTAGGGTACTCGTAAGTACTCGCAGCTCGGACGAGTATCTCGCCATACTCGAGGAAATGGCAACTTCCGCATCGTGCTTTTTTGGCGCCTATAACCACAGCCAATCACAAGCCAGGAGACTCTACGGTACACCCAGCATCACGTGGGGCCCTTACATGTCGATAGCAGGGGTTGGCTGGCCTGATCAGGTGACCCTGGAATATACTAGTGACTGGCCGCGGCGCTCGGCTCAGATGCCGTCTGGATGTCGTTAGGGATAGAGCTGCTGCCTTTCAGGGACAGTGTTAGGGCCTGAATTTAGTTGTCAGTTAGGCAGGAATCACCCACAAAGAACCCAACAGCCCTTCTAAGGGCTAGAAGAATTTTTTTTTGTCTCCTGGCTTGGCTGGCTGGCTGGCACTAGTAGTGCAGCTATCGCCATATCTAACCCTGTTTTTTTTTTTATTGTTCTATCTCAGTGATACAAATCCATTGCACACAGCAGTGTGGAACCATTTTGTGTGTCACAGTTCAGCACTGACTCACTCCAATCCATATATACTGTCCAGGTGACACTTTCTGTACGTCACAGAATACAACCAAGTCATTTGCTACCAATATCATCTACAGCTTGATCCAGAAAACTCTCTGTGCGACATTTGTCTGGGTCGCAGACTAAATAGCCACCGTTAACAGGGTGTCAGTCAGTTCTACCATAGTTCCTGCACGTCACGTTCCCAAAAAAACAAAATAAAAAAATAAATTATTTTTTCAGTTGTTTTAGCTCAGTGATACAAATCCTTTTTACTCAGCTGCGTGTAACCTTTTTGTGTGTCACAGTTCAGCACATTCGCTCCGATCCGTATATACTGTCTAGGTGACACTTTCTGTACGTCACACAATACAACCAAGTCATTTGCTACCAATATCATCTACCGCTTGATCCAGAAAACTCTCTGTGCGACATTTGTCTGGGTCGCAGACTAAATAGCCACCGTTAACAGGGTGTCAGTCAGTCCTACCATAGTTCCTGCACGTCACGTTCCCAAAAAAACAAAATAAAAAAAATAAATTATTTTTTCAGTTGTTTTAACTCAGTGATACAAATCCTTTTTACTCAGCTACGTGTAACCTTTCTGTGTGTCACAGTTAGGCTTCATTCACACGACCGTATGTGTTTTGCGGTCCGCAAATTGCGGATCCGCAAAAAAAACGGATGACATTCCGTATGGCATCCGTGTTTCCGTTTTTTTTTGCGGATCCATTGTAACAATGCCTATCCTTATCAGCAAAACGGACAAGAATAGGACATGTTCTATCTTTTTTGCGGAACGGAAATACGGACATACGGAAACGGAATGCACACGGAGTACCTTCCGTTTTTTTTTGCGGACCCATTGAAATGAATG
>ONZH01014350.1:0-114474 GCA_900303285.1 Rhinella marina
ACAAAAGGCACACCGCCCAAGAGCTGTTACAGGGCATCATGGCGCAGACCGATGTGTGGCTGGCACCGCTGAACCTCAAGCCAGGCATGATTGTGTGTGACAACGGGCGGAACCTGGTGGCGGCTCTGCAACTCGGCAGACTGACACATGTGCCATGCCTGGCCCACGTGTTCAATCTTATAGTTCACCGGTTCCTCAAGACATACCCCAATCTGTCTGATTTGCTCACCAAGGTGCGCCGCATCTGTGCACATTTCCGCAAGTCTAGCACAGATGCTGCCACTCTCAGGGCAGCTCAGCGCCGCCTACAACTGCCCACTCACCGACTGTTGTGCGACGTGCCCACGAGATGGAATTCCACATTAAACATGTTATCCAGAGTTTACCAGCAGCGCAGAGCAATTGTAGACTGCCAGATGTCAACTTCCACCAGAACTGGTAGTCAGGTCTCTCAGATTCCTCAAGTCTACAATGAGGAGTGGACGTGGATGTCTGATATCTGCCAGGTGTTGAGCAACTTTGAGGAGTCAACACTGATGGTCAGCGGCGATGCCGCCATGATCAGCCTCACCATCCCGCTGCTTTGCCTGTTGAAAAAAATCACTGCTCAGCATCAAGTCGGATGCTTTGCGCTTGTCACAAGAGACGGTGGAGGAAGATACGTCGCTTGATAGCCAGAGCACCCTCCGGTCTGTTTTTCAGCGCGTATCGGTTCTAAATTGTGCTGTATAGTCCTGTGAGATCTGTGTGGGCCCCCGAAACCACACCATCTTATCAAGAATTCCCCAGTGTTCCATGATGGATAGATCTTGCTCATTCCCCATGATGAGAGTCATGTATAAATGTATCATACATGGAGGGCATTTCATATAAGTTGAGTACATTTGTCCATGAGGAATTAATGGAATGTTTTTTTTTTTTTATTAGGTAGGTGCTAAAGAGGAATATTGAATTCTCTTCCTTGTCCAGAGGAAAACATACGTATGACCATTAAGAATATTGGGAAGTATGAAGTGAAGACACATCTGAAGATATCTTCTCTGTGTTCCCTTCCTATGTCTCAGGAAATATGGCTTAGAACATTTCTATTACTTATGCAAGTCTTGAAGATTTACCCACAAATCATATGGATGGATCAAAAGCTCCCATGTTCACACTTTTGATCTTTCATCTTCACAACCTCAACTTCAAACACTGACAAGGTCAATGTCCAAATGGACTTCTAAATTCTGTTAATGGGAGTAGTCATGAGGTGAGAGAAATACCAATTAATATAACAAAAGTACATCTCATGTCTATAAGACAGAAACCTATTCTGACAATGAAGAACATACAGAAGCTACATTAGTGAATAACCAGAGGACATTTTCAATAATCATAAATAGAATATGAATGATTACCTAATATAATCCAAATGGTATTGTACAGGAGCTTTCTTTGAAAAAAGGGTCAAAGATATAAAAAAAATCATAATCTGTCATGGATAAATCTGGTCTACTGACGATCAGTGGTGGTCGTTTCAAACAGTTAGTTCATTACCCTATCTTCTCTCCAAGACTATTCCTTAAACTGGACATACAGTTGAGATTAAAACTGGCATAAATGGCAAATTCCTGCCATTTTTGGCAACAATTGTTTGAAAAAACTAGCATGAGTGACTTCTGTATGCTGAAATTGTGATCAACCAGGTTAGAAATATTGGCTGTGGCAGTCCAAAATTATATGTGTATGACGTGTCATTTTTACAAATCATTCTGGTTGGGTAGTGTAGTCTGGCATGTTGCTGGTGGGATTAATCGCAAAAACAATTCCACAACAATGTAGCCAATCATTTTCTCATGTGTATGGCTCCGTCACCATAGCTTGCAAATATATCTATACCTGAAAGGGTAACTGGGTCTAGCTAATACCGACATATAGACATCCATATTCTGACAAGTCTCATATACACTTTAAGGCTAAATTCACCTTTGCAACATATTTCAATCCTTTTAAATAGGGATGAGCGAACTTTTGAAAAGTTCGGTTCGCTTCGGCGAACTTTCGTGAAGTTCGGTTCGCTTCGGCGAACTTTCGTGAAGTTCGGATTCGTACGAACCGAACCTAAAACGAACCTTGCTATAATGGCTGAATAATTGCTGCTACAATAATGGGAGTCTGATAGGGTATAGTTTCGTTTACTTGCAGTTGCTATTACAATGAAAAAAGTGGAAAAAATCCAAGTGACTTCAACAACAGCGACGCAAAATATACGCATATTTGAGAATTTACACTAATGCGTACTCTAATGCGAACATTCCCGCACAAATAACGAACATACAGTGTAGCGTTGTTAAAGGTACGCTACTTAACTGAATATGTACGCAGTAGCGTACTCATACACTGCGTCTGCGAACATTCCTACTCAAGTAACGAACATACAGTGTAGCGTTGTCAATTGTACGCTACTTAACTGAATATGTACGCATTAGCGTACGCATACACTGCGTCTGCGAACATTCCTACTCAAGTAACGAACATACAGTGTAGCGTTGTCAAAGGTACGCTACTTAACTGAATATGTACACATTAGCGTACATTCTCAATAAATATGCGTATATTTTGCATTGCCGTTATTTTAACCAGATTCGTTACGAACTTTCTCAAAATTCGGTTCGGTGACGAACCGAACTTTTGGGAAAGTTCGTAACGAATCTGGTTCGTTACGGTTCGGTTCGCTCATCCCTACTTTTAAAGCATATAAAATGAAGCAACTTTGCAATCAGCGTGGTTTAATTTTTTTATTTTGTTTTTAAAGTCCCTAGGTTTATATCCATGGTAGCAGACAGCAAACAAACTATGCAGTCTGATCTCAACTAATTGAGATCAATGAATAAATCGGACACAACTGAAATTTTGTAAAAGCTTTAAGTTGGATCATAATTTTGGAGATTTGATTTGGGGAGAGAGAAAAAAGTAAATAAAAAAGTTGTTAAAAAGTGAGAGAGAAAGGAGAGAGTCTTATGAGGCCTCAGTCTCATTCACAAATTTTCACTGTTTTAAAATGGATTGCGAGATACGGGAACAAAATAGGCTTAACTAATGTTAAGTGAGTAAAAGGTTTACTAAACAGTGATGCTATGAATACTCAAAAAAAGATAATACTAACAATACTCCCACAACTGTGGATATACACCAAATTCTCCCAAGGTGCCAGATTCTGACTCCTGGATCCCACAAAGTATAATGCAGAAAGACCATATACTGTTTGCTAAATATGGTGATTTATTTATATCATAGCACCAATCATTTCAACTCCTCAGTGTCTTTCTTAAGTAAAGCATTGCTTGAGAAAGACTTTGAGGAGTCAAAATGTTTCAGTGTTTGGTGCTATGATATAAAATAATCACTGCATTTAGTGGAGTGCTCTGGTCTTTCTTCAATAAACAGTGATAAAGACTTATACAAACAGATCAGATATAGAGTGGGAAAAAAAGCAAATCAGTTCAACATTAAAGGGGTTGTCCAAGTTATGAAAAAAATATATAGCACTGTAAATCTGATGGGCAGCAATATATAACCAGGTTCAGAAAGTTTTAGGCAAAAAAAATCTATATTTCCTCATTTCCCTGGTTCTCTTCTGGCCTTTGTTTACATGCAGTAATAACAATCTCTGCCCCTCCCCCTTCTCTGCAAAGGCAGTGAATACAAGTGCTGTGAGTACATGTCTGCCTACTGGAATACTCAGCAGCATGTTGTTTGTGTAGGACTACAAGTCCCAGCTGTACAATGACACTGCTGATACACACAGGAAATTCTCCCTACCTGTTTTTGTACAATACAATTCCTCTATAGCTCCTTGCCCAGCATTTGTCTCCTCTCACTGCTGCAGCTACTATTTGTTGTAAAGCCTTGACCCCTTAGTGTGTTCTGGCTGAAGGGGTTAATGTTTTATCTGAAGGAATCCAGGAAGAGAGCAGATAGCAGCCTGGCAAAGAAAGGGGGCATGGCCAGTGACTTCTCGTTTATAGGCTGTTATCTGAACTCTGAGGCTTGTGCATGAAACATCACAGACCAGGGAGATAAGCTGACATCACAGGTCATGTGACCCTCAGTCTACTCTGAGAAACCGGCAGCTTTAGAAACACAAAGTATATAGGAAAGTTTTTATACCTGACAAGTTAGAAACATATAAAGAACAAAAAAAAAAATAACTCTGACAACCCCTTTAATCAATGGGCAAGCTACAAGCTGGATGGCTCCCAGTCCCAACGTGGGCAACACCCAAAAATGAATAAAAACTGAGGTAGTCACAGACACTTTCCTACATTATGTCTTCCTTGATGCTTAAAGCTCTGATATAGGTACAGTGCCTTGCGAAAGTATTTGGCCCCCTGGAACTTTTCAACCTTTTGCCACATTCATTTCATTACATTTTTGTAATAAAACTGAAAAGTTGGGCGTGTAAAATTATTCGGCCCATTTACTTTCAGTTCAGAAAACTCACTCCAGAAGTTCATTGAGGATCTCTGAATGATCCAATGTTGTTCTAAATGACTGATGGAGATAAATAGAATCCACCTGTGTGTAATCAAGTCTCTGTATAAATGCACCTGCTCTGTGATAGACTCAGAGTTCTGTTTAACCCTTTCATGCTGAAAGGTAGTTAAAACCTTCGTGACCAGGCAAAATTTTGCTGTTTTGGCATGCTTCAGTTTACTTACACGTATCTTTAAAACCGTTTGGCATATCAATATGATTTATGCCTTGTTTTTTTAAGGACAAAATGCATTATATTTGTAAATATTTTTTTTATATATATGGTGCATATATTTTTAATAATAATTGCTCAAATGTGCAAAAATCTAAAATTTTTGCATAAATAGATATTTAATGATGATTTTTTTTCATGTAAACATCATGTTATTAAAATAAAAATGGCCAATATTTATTTGTCTGCTTCTACTGATTTTGGGCATACCCAATATGTGTGCTTCAGACACTTTTGTTGGCATTTTTCAGGACTTAACAAGACAGTGGACATTTTGGCTTTTTTCAGCCATTTCACAAGTCTTTCATTTTGAACACCATGTTGCATTCAAGGCTACCCTGTGATGAAAAAACAAAGGAATACCCCCCAAAAAGCTATTATTGGCAATTGTGGACACCAAAAGTTCAAAAAAGTATATACCGTAGGACTAGCACTATTCTGTTTTTTTCTAGTTTGTTTTAAATGGTGGTGGAAAAATATTGAAAATCACAATTTTGGCAAAATGGAGTTTTAATGATGATTTTTTCATGTAAACATCATGTTACTAAAATAAAAATGACCAATATTTATTTGTCTGCTTCTACTGATTTTGGGCATACCCAATATGTGTCTGCTTCAGACACTTTTTTTGGCATTTTTCAGGGCTATAACAAGACAGTGGACATTTTGGCTTTTTTTCAGCCATTTTCACAAGTCTTTCATTTGAACACCATGTTGCATTCAAGGCTACCCTGTGATGAAAAAACAAGGAATACCCCCAAAAAGCTATTATTGGCAATTGTGGACACCCCAGAAAGTTCAAAAAAGTATATACCGTAGGACTAGCACTATTCTGTTTTTTCTAGTTTGTTTTAAATGGTGGTGGAAAAATATTGAAAATCACAAATTTTGGCATAAATGGAGTTTTAATGATGATTTTTTTCATGTAAACATCATGTTACTAAAATAAAAATGACCAATATTTATTTGTCTGCTTCTACTGATTTTGGGCATACCCAATATGTGTGCTTCAGACACTTTTTTTGGCATTTTTCAGGGCTATAACAAGACAGTGGACATTTTGGCTTTTTTCAGCCATTTTCACAAGTCTTTCATTTTGAACACCATGTTGCATTCAAGGCTACCCTGTGATGAAAAAACAAAGGAATACCCCCCAAAAAGCTATTATTGGCAATTGTGGACACCCCAGAAAGTTCAAAAAAGTATATACCGTAGGACTAGCACTATTCTGTTTTTTCTAGTTTGTTTTAAATGGTGGTGGAAAAATATTGAAAATCACAAATTTTGGCATAAATGGAGTTTTAATGATGATTTTTTTCATGTAAACATCATGTTACTAAAATAAAAATGACCAATATTTATTTGTCTGCTTCTACTGATTTTGGGGATACCCAATATGTGTGCTTCAGACACATTTTTGGCATTTTTCAGGACTTAACAAGACAGTGGACATTTTGGGCTAGTCACATTTTTCAGGATCTTTGGCAGGTTTAACATCAGCAAGATCTTCATTTATGATCTACTGGTCATAATAAATTTGTTAATAAAGGTTACAAATATACCAGAATGTATTCAATGAAGGGTATATAGTAGAGTAATATTTTTATGGGGTTGGGCGAAGGATAAACTTATGAGGTACGAAGTTGAAAATATGGCTTTATATGTTTTTGACAAATAATAATAAAGATGGAATTTTATGGAAAATTATGGAATATTTGTTTTCAGTTTGAATGTATTATTTGGAAAAGTTCAGAAACGTGCCTGTGTGTGATAAATTTTAAAGCACTCATTGAGGCACAAGGCTGGCAGTGAAGGACAGTCTGGACAGTAGTAACGTGTTTCAACTCTCATTCCTCTTTTAGAGCATACATGGCATCTTCTTTGGGGGTACTTTTTTGACCCTGTTGTGGGGATCGTTGCTATAAAATGTCGCTCTGTCAGTCTTTTTACATCTTCTGATTCTATAGAGAGAGATGGACCCAAATTTGGGAAAAGGAGACCCTCAATGACTTGTTCTTGGTAATCAAGAAATGTCCCTGAATTGCTTGTTTTCTTGTATAAAATAAAAGAATTATATGTGGCCACATGAAACAAATAAATTACTAATTTCTTATACCAAGTATAGGATTTTCTTGATACTTGGTATGGCTGTAAAACTTGGTCCGAAAGGTCCACTCCCCCCATATACTTATTGTAGTCAATGATTGACACAGGCTTTTGTTTTGGGGTGGTGGAACCTAGTTCCTCAACAGCTGTTGTGGCATCTGTGTGGATTGAGCTAAGGATAAATATATCTCTTTTGTCCTTGTACTTAAGGGCAAGTAGCTCTCCACTGCGAAGCCCACCAGACTCCCCCTTTTTAAATTTAGCATTCACCAGTGACTGTGGAAACCCTTGCCGATTCTTGCGAATGGTCCCACAAGCCCCTGTGTTTTTTGCAAGCAAATTTCTGAAAAGCGGTATGCTTGTGTAATAATTGTCTACATACAGAATGTAGCCTTTTTGCAGTAATGGGTTAAACAGATCCCAAACTATTTTTCCATTTGTCCCTAGATAGGGAGGGCATTCTGGTGGGTTTAATTTGCTGTCCTTTCCTTCATAAATGCGTAATGATGACGTATACCCTGTTGAACTTTCACACATCTTATAGATTTTAATTCCAAACCTTGCCCTTTTGGATGGAATATACTGTTTTATGTGGAGTCTCCCTTTAAATTTTACAAGGGACTCGTCAATAGACATGTTTTGGGTGGGGGTATAGAGCTCTAAAAATAATTTTGACAGCTCTGTGATGATGGGTCTAATTTTGTAAAGCCTATCAAATTCAGGTGCATTTTTAGGGGGGCACTGGTTGTTATCATTGAAATGGCAAAATCTCATTAGCATCTCATACCGTGTTCTTGGAAGGATGGCAGAAAAAGCAGGGCTAGTTAGAACAGGGCGCGTGGACCAGTAAGATCGTATACTTGGTTTTTTAACAAGTCCCATGGCAAATGTAAGGCCTAGAAATTTTTTTATCTCCTGAATGTTTGTTGGGTGCCATATGTTTGGTCTAGCATAATAGGAGCGTGGATTTTTTGAGATAAACTGGGATGCATACAAATTTGTCTGGGTAACAATGTGCTCTAATAAATCATCTTTGATGAACAAATTAAAAAAATCAACAGGGGCTAAATCTTCAACCTCTACATTTATACCTGGGATGGCAGTAAAGTCAGGGACAAATGGGGTTGCAGAATTTGCAGCTTCCCATCTTGGGAAAGTTACATCAAAAAGAGTTCTGGACTGGGCTTCTTCACTGGTGCTAGGCAAGTCGCTTGTTGCAATTATACTCTGAATTGGAGAGGTTTCTCCAAAAGCCCCCTCTGAATCCCCTTGATTGATCCTTTCTGAGGATGGTCCAGAATGGCAGCTGCTTTCTGAGTTTTCACTTTCACTGAGAGCGAAACCCTCAAAATCCTCGTCCCCATCTGACACTACACTCTCCTCACTGTCAGAACATAACAGAGCAAATGCCTCCTCTGCTGTGTACAGCTGATGTGCCATGGTTATATTGTAACTCTTTTTTATACAGCGATCCGTACAGAAGTAGTTATAGTATAATGTGTAACTGCTGAATGGATTGCTGAAAGGATCAGTTAACTGCTGAATGGATTTTTGAACTGATCAATTAACTGCTGAATGGATTTATGAACTGATCAATTAACTGCTGAATGGATTTATGAACTGATCAATTAACTGCTGAATGGATTTTTGAACTGATCAATTAACTGCTGAATGGATTTCTGAACTGATCAGTTAATTGCTGAATGGATTTCTGAACTGATCAGTTAATTGCTGAATGGATTTCTGAACTGATCAGTTAATTGCTGAATGGATTTCTGAACTGATCAGTTAACTGCTGAATGGATTTCTGAACTGATCAATTAACTGCTGAATGGATTTCTGAACTGATCAATTAACTGCTGAATGGATTTATGAACTGATCAGTTAATTGCTGAATGGATTTCTGAACTGATCAATTAACTGCTGAATGGATTTCTGAACTGATCAATTAACTGCTGAATGGATTTATGAACTGATCAGTTAATTGCTGAATGGATTTCTGAACTGATCAATTAACTGCTGAATGGATTTTTGAACTAATCAATTAACTGCTGAATGGATTTTTGAACTGATCAATTAACTGCTGAATGGATTTTTGAACTGATCAATTAACTGCTGAATGGATTTCTGAACTGATCAATTAACTGCTGAATGGATTTCTGAACTGATCAATTAACTGCTGAATGGATTTCTGAACTGATCAATTAACTGCTGAATGGATTTCTGAACTGATCAATTAACTGCTGAATGGATTTCTGAACTGATCAATTAACTGCTGAATGGATTTCTGAACTGATCAATTAACTGCTGAATGAAATGATCAATTTAACTGCTGAATGGATTTCTGAACTGATCAATTAACTGCTGAATGATTTCTGAACTGATCAATTAACTGCTGAATGGATTTCTGAACTGATCAATTAACTGCTGAATGGATTTTTGAACTGATCAATTAACTGCTGAATGGATTTTTGAACTGATCAATTAACTGCTGAATGGATTTCTGAACTGATCAGTTAATTGCTGAATGGATTTCTGAACTGATCAATTAACTGCTGAATGGATTTCTGAACTGATCAATTAACTGCTGAATGGATTTCTGAACTGATCAATTAACTGCTGAATGGATTTATGAACTGATCAGTTAATTGCTGAATGGATTTCTGAACTGATCAATTAACTGCTGAATGGATTTCTGAACTGATCAATTAACTGCTGAATGGATTTATGAACTGATCAGTTAATTGCTGAATGGATTTCTGAACTGATCAATTAACTGCTGAATGGATTTCTGAACTGATCAATTAACTGCTGAATGGATTTCTAAACTGGACTTGAACTGTAGAAACTGATACATATGGTATATGTCTCTCTCTCCTGCTGTCACTCTCTCCTCCAATCTCTGCTGAATAAACTGATATTAACACTGGATCTGGTCTTGAAAGGTGTATATATATATATGATCTCTCTCTCTCTCTCTGATCTTCTCTCCAGCTGTCACACTCTCTCTGACAGGAGATGAAGGGTGTTTTGATGAATAAACTGATAAATTAACACCTGATCTGGCCTTGAAATATAAATGAATATATATGTGATCTCTCTCTTTTTCTCCTGCTGTCACTCTCTCCCCTTCCGATCTGACACTGACAGGAGAGGGAGGGGGAGAGGGTGTTTTATAGTCCCCCAAGAGCGGGAAGCTTGTTGCTGCAACAAACTTTCCTGCGATCGCTATGATAGCTTATCATAGCGATCACATGTCCGGCGCCTGAACCAATCAGGTACCGGACATTACCCCTGGCGCTGAGGCTGGTATTCAACAGCCTGTTAAGGGGTTAAGAGCAGTGCTGACACGGAAGGCATCGGTGGAGCGCAGAGACCCGGAAGACGTCGGTGGAGCGCAGAGACCCGGAAGACATCGGTGGATCGCAGAGACCCGGAACCCAGCGGTAGTTAATCTACATCGCCGCTGCACTGCCGTGCACATGGCGATGTAGGTTAACAGATTTATTCCCTGACATTGCCCACAGAGCAGAGGCTGTTAGCAACAGCTTGCTCTGTGGGCTTGCGGCAGTCTGACGGTCCCGATCGCCCGGCAAAACCGGGACATTAATCTACGTCGCTGCTGCACAAAGCCCAGCAAGCAGCGACATAGATTTACCGTGGGCGGTCGGGAAGGGGTTAAAGCACAGAGAGCATCATAAAGACCAAGGAACACACCAGGCAGGTCCATAATACTGTTATGGAGAAGTTTAAAGCCGGATTTGGATACCAAAAGATTTCCCAAGCTTTAAACATCCCAAGGAGCACTGTGCAAGCGCTCATATTGAAATGGAAGGAGTATCAGGCCACTGCAAATCTACCAAGACCCGGCCATTCCTCTAAACTTTCATCTCAGACAAAGAGAAGACTGATCAGAGATGCAGCCAAGAGGCCCATGATCACTCTGGATGAACTGCAGAGATCTACAGCTGAGGTGTGAGAGTCTGTCCATAGGACAACAATCAGTCGAACACTTCACAAATCTGGCCTTTATGGAAGAGTGGCAAGAAGAAAGCCATTTCTCAAAGATATCCATAAAAAGTCTCGTTTACAGTTTGCCACAAGCCACCTGGGAGACACCAAACATGTGGAAGAAGGTGCTCTGGTCAGATGAAACCAAAATCCAACTTTTTGGAAACAATGCAAAACGATATGTTTGGCATAAAAGCAACACAGCTCATCACCCTGAACACTCCATCCCCACTGTCAAACATGGTGGTGGCAGCATCATGGTTTGGGCCTGCTTTTCATCAGCAGGGACAGGGAAGATGGTTAAAATTGATGGGAAGATGGATGGAGCCAAATACAGGACCATTCTGGATGAAAACCTGTTGGAGTCTGCAAAAGACCTCAGACTAGGACGGAGATTTATCTTCCAACAAGACAATGATCCCAAACATAAAGCAAAATCTACAATGGAATGGTTAAAAAATAAACGTATCCAGGTCTTAGAATGGCCAAGTCAAAGTCCAGACCTGAATCCAATTGAGAATATGTGGAAAGAGCTGAAAACTGCTGATCACAAACGCTCTCCATCCAACCTCAAAGAGCTCCAGCTGTTTTGCAAGGAAGAATGGGCAAGAATTTCAGTCTCTAGATGTGCAAAACTGATAGAGACATACCCCAAGCGTCTTGCAGCTGTAATCGCAGCAAAAGGTGGTGCAACAAAGTATTAATGCAAGGGGGCCGAATAATTTAGCCCCACTTTTCAGTTTTATTATTACAAAAAAAGTTTAAATGATCCAACAAATTTCCTTCCACTTCACAATTGTGACCCACTTGTTGTTGATTCTTCACCAAAAATTTAAAATGTTATATCTTTTTGTTTGAAGCCTGAAATGTGGCAAAAAGTTGAAAAGTTCCAGGGGGCCGAATACTTTCGCAAGGCACTGTATCTCTACTTTTTATCTACTCCAGTGGCCCCTCTCCTTTGAATGTCCAGTGTGCAGGATGCACGTACTGAGTTAACCACTCAGGAATACAGTATGATTCAAGGTTCACCCCTGTACTAGGTACTAGTCTTGGTAACTGTAGAACAATAAAGTCCTGCATGTAATAACTAACTAATTAGCTTACCGTATTTTTCGCCCTATAAGACGCATTCTTTCACCCAAAAGTGGAGGGAAAATATCTCTGCGTCTTATGGGGCGAATGCTAATGAGCGCTTCCATTATGGAAGCGCTCATTAGCACCGGAGGACCAGGAAGCGATAAAGGAGCTGTACTCACTGTTTCCTGGTCCTCCGCTCGGCTGTTGGCTGTGCAGGGCTGCGCACAGCGTGAGGGCACTCTGTGACCTCATACTGTGCGCGTCAGATCACAGCACAGCCGAAGGGGAAGGAGGAAGCAGAGCGTGCGCGGACAGGAGTGGCGGCGTCCAGGAGCAGAAGAGGTAAGTGCTTTATTTATTTTATATTCTCTGTGGCTGGGGGCTGATATAGGCAGTGGGGGCTCATATTGGGGGCTGATGGAGGCATGGGGGCTGATACAGGCAGTGGGGGGCTCATATTGGGGGCTGATGGAGGCATGGGGGCTGATACAGGCATTGGGGGCTTATATTGGGGGCTGATACAGGCATTGGGGCTCATATTGGGGGCTGATGGAGGCATTGGGGGCTTATATTGGGGGCTGATGGAGGCATTAGGGGCTTATATTGGGGGCTGATGGAGGCATTAGGTGCTCATATTGGGGGCTGATTGAGGCATGGGGGCTGATACAGGCATTGGGGGCTCATATTGGGGGCTGGTAGAGGCATGGGGGCTGATATTGGAGGCATTGGGGGCTGATATTGGAGGCATGGGGGCTGATATTGGAGGCATGAGGGATGATATTGGAGGCATGGGGGTTGATATTGGAGGCATGGGGGCTGATATTGGAGGCATGGGGGCTGATATTGGAGGCATGGGGCTGATATTGGAGGCATTGGGCGCTGATATTAGAGGCATTGGGCGCTGATATTAGAGGCATTAGTAACTGATAGAGGCATGGGGGGCTGATATTGGAGGCATGGGAGGCTGATATTGGAGGCATTGGGGACTGATATTGGAGGCATGGGGTCTGATAGAGGCATTATGGGCTGATATAGGAGGCATTGGGGGCTGATATGAGAGGCAATGTATGCTGATGAGAGGCATGGGGCTCTTATCTGAGATCTGATTGGGGGTTATTCACATTGGGGTCTGATCTGAGGTCTTATTGGGGGTCTGATTGGGACTGTGAGCTGAGGTCTGGTGAAAAATATTTTTTTCTTATTGTCCTTTTGTAAAATCTAGGTACGTCTTATGGGCCGGTGTGTCTTATAGGGCGAAAAATATGGCAATTCATTAAATGGTAAAAAATTAAAGGTTATTTTTAGGTATGTTTAGTGGTACTTTAATTATCATCTTGTAATCTAGGTATAAATTTACAATTGCAATATTATTTTTAAGTGGCTTTTAGACTTTTTGGGATTATTTGAACACAAATTGAGACATTTTGAATTTCTACTCCACTGACTCAAGTTTTGAAACTAGCTTGTCCAGTTGATTTAATGGAGTTACACAGTAACATAGCAACAGTTTATACGGCCAAAAACACACATCTGTCCATCCAGTTCGCCCTGTTATCCTACAAATTGATCCAGAGGAAGACAAAAAAAACCTATGAGGTAGGAGCCAATTTTACCCACTTTAGGGGGGAAAAATGACTCCAATCAGGCAATCAGAATAACTCCCTGGATCAACGACCCCTCTCTAGTAACTATAACCTATAATATTACCCTCCAGAAAAACATCCAGGCTCCTCCTGAACTCTTTTAGTGAACTTACCATCACTACCTCCTCAAGCAGAGAGTTCCATAGTCTTACCGCTCTTACCACAAAGAATCCTCTTCTATGTTTGTGTACAAACCTTCTTTCCTCCCCGACACAGAGGATGTCCCCTTATCACAGTCACAGTCCTAGGGATAAATAGATCATGGGAGAGATCTCTGTACTGACCCCTGATATATTTATACATAGTTATTAAATCTCCCCTCAGTTGTCTTTTTTCTAAAGTGAATAACCCTAATTTTGATAATCCTTCTGGGTACTGTAGTCCACCCATTCCAGTTATTACTTTAGTTGCCCTCCTCTGAACCCTCTCCAGCTCTGCTATGTCTGCCTTGTTCACAGGAGCCCAGAACTGTACACAGTACTCCATGTGACTAATGAGTTGTCCGCTTTTTACTACTGATGACCTATCCTCAGCATAGGTCATCAATATCAGATCGGCAGGGGTTTGACACATCAGCTGTTTGAAAAGAAAGCATGAGCACTGCCTTCTTTGCTCTGTTTACCCGCTTGCAGCAGCAATTGTAGCGGCGAGCAGTGTAATTACAAGTACATTGTCCCCATTCACTTCTATGGGATGGCTCTGTCCTATTCACTTGAACAGACGAAGGCATCCTATAGAAGTGTATACTTGTAATTACACCGCATGCCGCTGAAGTTGCTGCGTTGAGCAGGTAAACAGAGCAGAGAATGCAGCGCTCATATAAGCACTGCTTTCTCTTTAAACAGCTGATCGGCAGGGTGCCAGCTTTCGGACACCCACCTGAGGATAGGCCATCAATATTAAAAAGCGGAAAATCCCATTAAGGTAGATTTATTAACTACGACTTTTTAAAATCGTACTCTAGTGAAGGGGTGGTGTAGAAAGTGGAGAAAAATCTCAATGAACAAATTAATCCTAAATATATACCAAATTTATGAAATATCTTGGGAAATTTGATAAATTAAGGTCAAATTTGAAGACTCCTACAAAACTGACTTTAAAAGTTCTCCCATGATAATTCTCCCCCTTATTACTCAGTAAAGGACTTTTAGTGACAGGGAACTGATTATTTCACTGCCTTGTTACAGTATAGAATCAGACTGGCAATGACACTGTGCCAAAGCATTTAATGACATCCCCAGCATGTAAACAGAAGGGCTTCTAGCAGAGTGCCTTCAGTCAAGATTTTACACTGGCCCCTGGAGTAGACACAACAAGCTAGTTTTCCTGTTTTCTGACAGAAAATTTCAGATTTACAATATAGACTGGGACAGGATCAACAGAGTCATCTCATTATCATTAGAGGGTAGGGTATTAATGACAGCTCTGTTATACTTTTAGATAGAGGAGACCAACACTATACAAATAGATTAGGCCTCATATGTAGCTTGTCAAGCCCTATGGGTATGGACTGTACTTGATCTTTTCTGAGAGACACATAGGTGCGAGATCCACCTTTTAGACCCAAATCTATCACTAAACAAAGACCCCCAAAAGTGAAGTAGAGCATACTGGCTGTCCTATAGAAATTTATGGAGGATGGCTACGCATGTGAAGATGCTCTCCAATCACTTCGGAGGTTCCGTTGTCGAGATATGGGATTCACACTGATCTGACATTGGTAGCATATCGCTAGGATATACCACCACTATTTAAGATGCAACAACCCCTTTAAAGGAATTCTCCAATTTGAGACACTTAAGGTATCAACAGTATGTGCCATAAATGTCTGACAGGTGTTATCACCAGACATGGAACCCAACTATTTGGTTGTATATCACCACCGCCTGTGGCTAGCCCAGACCTATAGGTCTCGACTCCTGGGAAAGAGCAAGTGATTGAGTTGAGCAAATCATATGCCTGGCAAGGGCCTCTCAGATAATATGTTCAAATTAGAGACATTTATGGGTTGGTGTATACCATATATGTGTGATGTGATTTGCAACCTTTTCTTTAAAGATTTTACACAATGAATAGGTTGGAGCTCATCGCTTCTATAAATGCATTCGTGTAGACTGATTGTAATTCTCTAATACAAATAGCCACAAAAAAAAAAAAAAAGATAAAAAAATGCATCTTTGATAGCTTTGGTCTTTACATATGGAATGAAAGTGCCTTTTAGGGCGACTACAATCTCTCTGTCCCCTATAGTTACAACCCTGAAGTCCAGTGCTACACTCTAAAGCATTTCTCTGTGGATGCATGTAAGGGCTCTTGTAAGACCACTATAGGTTAAAACATATTTTAATTACAGCAACTATGGCAAGTATGACATTTCTGTTATGTCCTCCCAATGACATCCACATTCTTCAGCAATCATATCTTCATGGTGCTTCAAGACCACCTTTCCTTCTTCATACATCAGCATTGATAATGGACTCATCTTCACTGGGATAGATGAGGAACAACCAACTATGTCTGGATAGTACAATTTCACCAAACTCTACTTTAAAATAAAATAACAAAAATATATTTTTTAAATCAAGAAATGGTAAGTTATCATGAAAGGATAAATACAGAGGTAACGTTATTAAATGCAAGTGTATAGAAGAAGAAGAATAATTACCTTAATATAAGCATGGTTGGTTGGCTTGAAGATCTCACGCAGGGGAATGGGACAGGCTCCTTCATATCTATATGCATTGAACTTCTTGGGATAGATTATCTGGTCTCCCCATCCAATCTTTTCGAAGTCAACAATCATATCCACTTTGCTACACAAAGGTCTTATGTCTTTAATAGGTTTGGTGGGAAAGTTGGCCATGGTCATGCCATGAAATGCATTTCTACCTTTCCTAAGTATCGTAGTACCAGATACTGGGGACATCACATATTTAGAAGACTCAACTGTCTGGATAAGGTTGGGATATCCATGGAGGTTAGTAGAAGGAGTGTCCTTGGTAAAAAAAAAAAAAAAAACACCAACACAATTCTTTTAGTTGACACCTCTGTATAGCTGTTTTCTTGACCATTGTTGGACGTTCCCTTGTTCTTCATATCTTTATTATTAGAATTTTTTTCTTGATGGAAATAAGATTGCATCATTCTGGTGATATTGACAGTCTTCAAACTTGATCCACTTTCACTATTAAGGTCAACTTTCATTGACCCTAAAAAGATCTTCCCTTTGCCTTCTTCTCTATGATAAATGTCAAGGGTCACATCATGGTTTCTTTCAGTAGAAGAAAGCTGTATCCTCAACTCTGTCAATTGTATTTCATTGTTGCTTGTGATAGAAGACATATCAAAGGATAACACCCAATGATCTGTCAGTTGAGAGCAACCTGGAAGCAATAAAAGAAAATTAAGGTCAACAACTGTGCTACATTATCGCTAATTTTGCCAAATACAATGCATTTAATGTTATATTTATATACTGTAGAAATAGGTCAACATCTCCTCTATAGGGTAGCAATTATAAGACCAGGAACAATTAAACATATGACAATTATCTTAATTTAATCAATAAAGACTTACCTTTGGCAGAGAGGCTTAGAATGGTGTCAGAATCTTGAAGGATGGAGTGTTCTAGGCTGGATAGATCTGTCATGTTCCTCATGATAGGGGTCTGATAGAGCTACATCATGAAGGGAGAGTACTTGATGTTCTGGGAGTCTGTCTTTCCATGCAGACTAGATGAATTCTTTAAACCAAGGTTTGAATGTTGTTTGTTTCCCGGGTAGAGCAGAAGGCATTCCCAGAACCATTGAGATTATTATGAAGTTTAGAACGGAGGTCAACCAAGACATATCTGCTCAGGTCTTCTATAATGTCTCACAGGATATGTTGCTCAGAACTTCTGCAAGAATGAAGTGAGGTCTTGAGGGTTTTCTTAACTGATATATCTATGGATCAAAGGCCTCCATGTTAACACCTTTGACCTTTCATCTATGTAAACAACAAAGATCAAGGCTACAATATTCTATTATTTTATTATGTAAATGCGAGTCATTAGGTGACATAAGTACCTGTTTATAGTTAAAGTCTCCTTTAATGTCTATAAAAGAGAAACTCTACTTCAGAATTAAAAAATACTTTTGTTAAAATACTTTTGTTAAATATTTTTCAGTAATGCTGCCATAATGTTTTAAAAGTCAATTGTTAAATTTTCCCGATCTATCCATCCATCTACCTACCACCTATCTATCACATATCTATCTATCTCCCACATAGAAAAGGCAGGGGGAAGATCCTGTGTGTATCAGCAGTGTCAGTGTACAGCTCAGACTTGTAGTCTTACACATACAATATGCTTCTGAGTATCCTAGAAGGCAGAAATGTCACTCAGGGCAGCCATTGTATTCACTCCCTTTGCAGAGCAGGAGGAGGGGTAGAGATTGTTGTTATTGCAGGTAAACAAAGGGCCTGAAGAGAAGCAGGGAATTGAGGAAATAGAATTCTTTTGCCTGAAACTTGCTTAGCTTATGTATCTATTGCTGACCATCAGATTTACAGTGCTATATTTTTTTTACATAACTCAGACAACCCCTTTAACCACTTCCTGAAGGGCCTCCTTCCTGACAGAGCCTATTTTTGCAAATTTGACATGCATCACTTGATGTGGTAATAACTTTGGAATGCTTTTACAAGCCTTAGGATAAGATTCTCACTTTCAACAGGAGAAAATGCACCCCACATGTATGACTAATTTTTTTCTGAAAATGGCAAGATCCCATACATGGTCATAAACTGCTGTTTGGGGGATACAGTGGAATGGAAGGAGAGGCATCTGGATTTTCTAAGATGGAATTTCCTAAAATGGTTTTTAACAGCCAAAACTTCAATTTTTGGCTGACTGAAGTGTGCTGGGGATTATTTTTTGAGGGACAAGCTGTAGTTTCTATTGGCAACATTTTGAAGTCGATTTGGCTATTTTTATCAATCTTTATTCTCACTTTTTGGAAGGTGAATTGGGCAAAATTGCAATCCTATCAGTGTTTATTATATTTTTTTATGGGGTTTACCATGTGGTTTATATGGTATAGTAACTTTATTCTGTGGATTGATACAATTAGGATGATACTGAAATGTATATATTTATTTTTTCATGTTTTACTACTTTTGCATCATAAAATCACATATTAAAAATGTATCTGTTGGATCGCCAAATACTGACATCCGTAAAATGCAATCGTGCATCGTGTGCAATGTACTGAACTGCCGGCACTGAACAGGGGTTACATAGCATTATACTGATTTATGATACTATGTAACCCTTACAGTTCTGGAATGTGTTGGATAACATTGTCAGCATTATCCAACACATTCCAGAACTGTAAGGGTTACATAGCATCATAAATCAGTATAATGCTATGTAACCCCCGTTCAGTGCCGATAGTTGTGTACACTGCACACGATGCGGGAGACGTCCGAGTCTCCCGCTCATGTGAAAGGGGCCTTAGGCTCTGCCAAAGTCAGGACTAGGGATGAGTGAATCGACTTTGGATTAAACATCCGAAGTCAATTCGCATAAAACTTCTTTAGAATACTATACGGAGCGCATAGAATGTATTGGCTTCTATCAGCCGAAGCTATTACCTTACAAAGTCTTGTGATACTTTGGGTAATTTCATAAATTCATTTCTGCTGTAAAAAACCTATTACCGAACTTGTTTTTGGTTTCGAGACAATAAAAAAAAAAAAAAAAAAAAAAAAAAAAAAAAAGAACTAATAGCACTTGTAAACCAATCCATCAAAGTTTTTGCTGCAAAAGTCATATGGCGCTCCTTCCCTTCTGAGTCCTGCCATGTGCTCCCACAGCAGTTTACCACAACATATGGGAGGTTGCCATATTCAGGAGAAAATGGGTAACAAACTATGAAGTGCGTTTTCTCCTGTTACCCCTTGTGAAAATGAAAAATATGGGGCTAAACCAACATTTTATTGGAAGAAATTAAACTTTGGAAGTGTTTCCAAATTCCATAAAATGCTTATGGGGGCAAAGTGCTCAGTACACCCCCTTAATATATTCTTTGAGGGGGTCACTATATTCTTTGAGGGGGGTTTCCAAAATGGGGTCACTTTTTAAGGGTTTCCACTGAAGGGGTATGTCAGGGTCTCTTCAAATACAAAATGGTGCCTAAAAACCCTTCAAGCAACATCTGCCTACAAAATCCATATGGCGCTCCTTTCCTTCTGACCACTGCCACATGCCCCTACAGCAGTTTACCACGACATATGGGGTATTTCAGGAATTTTTCCCCCTAAAGTGAGGAAAATTGGCTTCTACCTCACAGGGGTTTTTTTTTTGCCTTCCTCTGGATCAACTTGTAGGAAAACAGGCCGAACTGGGTGGACAGATGTCTTTTTTTGGCCTTACAAACTATGTTACTATGTTCACCATAGCTATGTTGCAAGAAAAGAATTGATTAACAAAAACTCTACAGAAAAATAAAGTTTTGAAATTTCCCCTCCATGTTTCTTTAATTCTTGTGGAACACCTCAAGGGTTAACAAAGTTTGTAACATCAGTTTTAAATAATTTAAGGGGTGTAGTTTCTAAAATGGTGTCATTTACGGGTGGTCTCCATTATGTAAGAATCACTTTATAACTGAATTGGTCCTTAAAAAAATGGCTTTGGAAATTTTCTTGAAATTTTGAAAAATTGCTTCTAAAAGCCCTCTAACGGCAAAAAAATTAAATTACATTTACAAAACGATGCAAACAAAGTAGACCTATGGAAAGTGTAACATAGTAACATAGTTTGTAAGGCTGAAAAAAGACATCTGTCCATCCAGTTCAGCCTGTTTTCCTACAAGTTGATCCAGAGGAAGGCAAAAAAAAAACCCTGTGAGGTAGAAGCCAATTTTCCTCACTTTAGGGGGGAAAATTCCTTCCCTACTCCAATAAGGCAATCAGAATAACTCCCTGGATCAACGACCCCTCTCTAGTAACTATAACCTGTAATACCCTCCAGAAATACATCCAGGACCTTCTTGAACTCTTTTAGTGAACTTACCATCACTACCTCCTCAGGCAGAGAGTTCCATAGTCTCACTGCTCTTACCGTAAAGAATCCTCTTCTATGTTTGTGTACAAACCTTCTTTCCTCCAGACGCAGAGGATGTCCCCTCGTCACAGTCACAGTCCTCGGGATAAATAGATGATGGGAGAGATCTCTGTACTGACCCCTGATATATTTATACATAGTTATTAGATCTCCCCTCAGTCGTCTTTTTTCTAAAGTGAATAACCCTAATTTTGATAATCTTTCTGGGTACTGTAGTCCACCCATTCCAGATATTACTTTAGTTGCCCTCCTCTGAACCCTCTCCAGCTCTGCTATGTCTGCCTTGTTCACAGGAGCCCAGAACTGTACACAGTACTCCATGTGTGGTCTGACTAGTGATTTGTAAAGTGGCAGGACTATGTTCTCATCACGGGCATCTATGCCCCTTTTGATGCAACCCATTATCTTATTGGCCTTGGCAGCAGCTGTCTGGCACTGGCTTCTACAGCTTAGTTTGCTGTTCACTAAAATTCCTAGGTCCTTTTCCATGTCAGAGTTACCCAGTGCTTTACCATTTAGTATGTACTGGTGACTTGCATTATTCCTTCCCATATGCATAACCTTACATTTGTCAGTGTTAAACCTCATCTGCCACTTTTCTGACCAAGCCTCCAGTCTATGCAGATCCTGCTGTAGCAGTGCACTGTCCTCCTCTGTGTTAATTACTTTACACAGTTTAGTGTCATCTGCAAAAATTGATATTTTACTATGCAAACCTTCTACAATATCATTAATATATTGAAGACAATAGGACCCAATACAGACCCCTGTGGTACCCCACTAGTGACAGTGACCCAATCTGAGTATCTACCGTTAATAACTACCGTCTGTTTTCTATCACTGAGCCAGTTACTTACCCATATACAGACATTTTCTCCCAGGCCAAGCATTCTCATTTTATATACTAACCTTTTATGTGGTACCGTGTCAAACGCTTTGGAGAAGTCCAAATATACGACATCCATTGAGTCGCCGCGGTCAAGTCTAGAACTTACCTCCTCATAGAAACTGATTAAATTGGTTTGACATGACCGATCCCTCATGAAGCCATGCTGATACGGAGTTATTTGCTTATTTTCATTGAGGTACTCCAAGAGAGCATCTCTCAGAAAACCTTCAAACAGTTTACCCACAACAGAAGTTAAACTTACCGGCCTATAGTTTCCGGGTTCTGTTTTTGGACCCTTTTTGAATATTTGCACCACATTTGTTATGTGCCAATCCTGTGGAACACTCCCCGTCAGTATAGAGTCCTTAAATATCAGAAATAAGGGTATGTCGATGACATTACTTAATTCTCTTAGGATACGGGGGTGAATGCCATCCGGTCCTGGTGATTTGTCTATTTTAATATTTTTAAGACGTAGCTTTACCTCTTCCTGGGTCAGAGAGGACACTTTTAAAGGGGAATTTACTTTTATACTCTGCATTTCATCTGACAGTTTATTTTCCTCAGTGAATACAGTGGAGAAAAAGTTATTTAGTAGCTTCGCTTTCTCCTCATCACTCTCTGCAACTCCCCCCTCATTACTCTGTAAGGGGCCAACACCTTCAGGTTTATACTTTTTAGTATTTATATAATTGAAGAACATTTTAGGGTTAGTTTTACTCTCTTTGGCGATTAATCTCTCGGTCTCTAGTTTGGCTGCTTTTATTTGTCTTTTACATATTCTACTTTTTTCCTTATAGTTTTTCAATGCTTCCTCACTCTCCTCCTGTTTTAGTGATTTAAATGCTTTCTGTTTGTCATTTATTGCTTTCTTTACAGCTCTATTTATCCACATTGGTTTTTTTCTTGTTCCTTAACCTTTTATTCCCATAAGGTATGTACCTCTCACAGATATTAGGATGCTTTTAAAAATCTCCCATTTTGTGGTTGTATTGTTATTTTTGAGGACTTTGTCCCAGTTAGTTAGGCCTATGGCCTCTCTTAGTTGGCTAAATTTAGCTTTTTTGAAGTTTGGTATTTTTGTTCCTCCCTGAAGAGACACTCTTTTGAATGACAATTGGAAGGTTATTATATTATGGTCACTATTTTCCAGGTGTCCCCCGACCTGCACATTTGTTATTCTGTCAGGTCTATTGGTTAATACTAAGTCCAGTATGGCCGTCCCTCTAGTCGGGTCCTGAACCAGTTGGGAAAGGTAATTGTCTTTGGTTATTGCCAAGAACCTGTTTCCTTTATGAGATATACAGGTTTCAGTTTCCCAGTCTATATCTGGGTAGTTGAAGTCCCCCATAATAACAACCTGGTTATGATTTGCCACCTCGTCTATTTCGTTTAGAAGTAGATTTTCTGTGGTCTCTGATATATTGGGTGGTTTATAATAAACTCCTATTAGTATTTTATTATTGTTTTTGGCTCCATTTATTTCTACCCACAGTGACTCCACATCTTTATGTCCCTCACTTATATCTTCTCGGAGTGTGGGCTTTAGACAGGACTTTACATAAAGGCAGACCCCTCCCCCTCTCCGGTTTTGACGATCCTTTCTAAAAAGATTGTAACCCTGTACGTTAACTGCCCAGTCATAGCTATCATCCAGCCATGTCTCAGTTACTCCCACTATGTCATAGTTCTCCTCACATATCACTAATTCTAGTTCACCAGTTTTATTAGCTAGGCTTCTGGCATTAGTGTACATACAATTAAGAGGTTGATGTATATTTCTTACCTACCCTACACCTTTCCTTCTGATCTGTTCTAGTTCCTCCTTCCGTTCCTCCCTCAGTTCTATTACCTTGCCCCAGGTCTCTATCTGCACTATCTTTCCCATCTATAATGTAGTTACCCTCCCCCCCCAGTCCCTAGTTTAAACACTCCTCCAGCCTTCTAGCCATCTTCTCCCCCAAAACAGCTGCCCCTTCCCCATTGAGGTGCAGCCCATCCCTACGGAAGAGCCTGTAGCCGACAGAAGTCGGCCCAGTTCTCCAAGAACCCAAATCCCTCCTCCCTACACCAGTTCTTGAGACACTTGTTACCCTCCCTAATCTCCCACTGCCTTTCTTGTGTGGCTCGTGGTACAGGCAGTATTTCGGAAAACACTACCTTGGAGGTCCTTGCCCTAAGCTTATGCCCTAAATCCCTAAAATCATTTTTAAGGACGCTCCCCCTACCTCTAACTTTGTCATTGGTACCGATATGGACCATGACTGCTGGATCTTCTCCAGCCCCTCCCAGTAATCTGTCAACCCGATCCGCGATGTGCCAAACTCAAGCGCCTGGAAGGCAGCACACCATCCGACGATCCCGGTCTTTGTGACAAATTGCCCTCTCTGTACCCCTAATAATTGAGTCGCCCACTAACAGCACCTGTCTGGCCTGCCCTGCTCTCCTGTCCCCCTGCTTACTGGAGCTGACATACCCCTGACTGGCAGAGGAAGTGTCCGGCTTCAGCAGTGCTATCCCTGAAGTAACATCCCCCTCATCTGCCAAACTTGCAAACTTGTTGGGGTGTGTCAGATCAGGGCTAGCCTCCCTGGCACTTTTCCTCACTTTCCTGGGCCTCCTCACTACCACCCTCCCCCACATCTACCCCATAGAGTGCTTTCTCACTGAGCAGCAAACTCTTTTCCAAATTGTCAGTGCTTCTCAGCGTTGAAATTCGCCTGCTTAGATACACGATGTGCGATTCCAAGCGGACAATTTGCTCACATTTTGAATATATGCACCCTTAAACGGCTGTTCCAGGACTGCATACATCAGACAAGATGTGCACTGGACTGCACTGTCAATGATGGAAGCCATTCTAATGGGGATTACACAAAGCAAAAGCGAAAAAATACAATACAATGATATGGAAAGACTTACTGTAGTCCCTTTTAAAGTTCCCGAATCTGAAGTCACGTAATCTAAAGGCACACACTTAATTCAACCACACACTTAAAAGTCAAACACGCGAACGCTCAAACTCGCGTATTATCTCTGCTGTAAAGTAACTATTTTGTGAGGTTTCACTATCCTCAAATAAAATCAGAGAAATTCATATTTAGAATAGTGAATTTTTCCAAATTTTCTGCAATTTTGGGATTTTTTTAATAAATAAAAAGGTAAAACATTTACTATCACTGATTGATTATTGATTTTGTACTTCATGTTAGTAATAGTGTCAGGAGAAAGACACTCAGAATGGCTTGTATAAGAAAAAGCTTTCCAAAGTTATTACCACAAAAAAGTGACACATGGGATTTAAGTTGAAGTGACTCAGTACTGAAGGGGTAAAAAAATAAAAAACTTTTGCCAGAGTGAAGCTCCAGCAGTGGGAAAAGTAGCTAACTGGAGGAGGGAGGGCTGCTTTAGATGCTGCTACTTCCTGAATGACACCATTATGTTCAGGACAGAGAAAGATATCACTGATAGAAATTGGGATGCTGTGAATGCAGCTGAAAATTAAAGTAAAAACAGGTTTTACTCGCGATTACTTCCGACTTGATTTCAAACAGTGATTTTTCCTCTTTAGCTGTCATTTTGGTCTTGTATGAAAGCCTGGACTGTCAGCTTTCATACAAGACTAGTTGCGTGTTTTTAGCTGCCCTTGAGGAGATATCACCATCTAAAGCAACCCTCCCTCCTCCAGTTAGCTACTATTCACACTGCCCGAGCTGGACTTAGGCAAAACAGTTAGGTGGTTAATGTAAAGAGCAGTGCTGCTGTAATTAGCTACACAATGGATGGCAATGTGCAATACTGTCACTGACTTCCAGAGCAACTGCATAACAGCCGATCAGTCCACCATCTAACAGATATGGATTGCTGATCCTGAGGATCGATGACTATCAAAATCCTGGAATACCTCTTTAAGGGCAAGTGGGTTCACCAGCATCAACTTCTGTGAGTAACATTCCATGGCACCAAGCGTAGAAAAACACAGCAGAGCAGGAGATTGATTGAAGAGCTAATACATGCATCCAAAAAAATACTGGTTCTGAACAGAGAAGTAAAGTAAATACCGGTTCTGAACAGAGAAGTAAATACCAACTAAAAATGAACCTCCAGATTTTATAAATAAAAGGACTAAATATCTAAGGCCCCTTTCACATGGGCGATGTTTCCGCGCGGGTGCAATGAGTGATGCTAACGCATTGCACCCGCACTGAATCCTGACCCATTCATTTCTATGGGTCTGTGTACATGAGCGTTTTTTTTCACGCATCAGTTCTGCGTTGCTTGAAAAACGCAGCATGTTCTATATTCTGCGTTTTTCACGCAGCCCTGGCTCCATAGAAGTGAATGGGGCTTCAGTGAAAAACGCATTGCATCCTGAAGCAAGTGCGGGTGCAATGCGTTTTTCACTGATGGTTGCTAAGAGATGTTTGTAAACCTTCAGTTTTTTATCACGCGTGTGAAAAACGCATCGCACCCGCACGGAAAAAACTGAACAACTGAACACAATCGCAGACAAAACTGACTGAACTTGCTTGCAAAATGGTGCGAGTTTTCCCGAACGCATCCGGACCTAATCCGTGACGCTCGTGTGAAAGAGGCCTAAGAGATCCCATAACACCAACACATGATATATTAGTCTAAAAAAACTGGCAATAACCATCAGATATTATGTACCAGCAAAAAAAAAAAAAATTATGAAATGCAAAGATAAATGAAATCTAGAAAGCTATCACATTAAAAATCTTAATAATATTAACAAAAATCAAAGTTAAAATTGTCCTGAATGCTACATAATTATAACAGAAAACAGAAGGGTGTAATACACCAAACGTTATATAGGTCTGAAGAAAATGTACAAATAACTGAAACCCATAAAGTGCTGTCTATAGTGCATGTAAACAAAATCATCACTCATAAATATCTGCTAAAGGGCTCATGCGCACGACCGTATGTATTTTGCGGGCCGCAAAAAACGGATCTGATAAAAATATGGATGACGTCCGTGTGCATTCCGTATTTTGTGTACGGAACAGCCGGCCCCTAATAGAACAGTCCTGTCCTTGTAATGCGGACAATAGGACATGTTCTAGTTTTTTGCAGAGCGGAAATACAGATATACGGAAACAGAATGCACACAGAGTAACTGTCGTTTTTTTGCAGGCCCATTGAAATGAATGGTTCCGCATATGGAATGGTCACAGAAAGAAAATTCGTTCATGTGCATGAGCCCTAAGTGTTACGGATCCACTGATTATGGATCAAGACAGATCAGTAGTAATGTGGATCCACTGTGACAAGTAACTGGTTGGACCAAACACGAGCGAATTTGCTTTGCGTGAAACACATGCATAGCATCCGGACTGAATGATGATCCATTCATTGATCAGACCGCTACCTCCTGGGATGGTCTTGGATACTTGGCAGCCAACCCCAGGACTCAGGATTGGAACATAGGCATGATCAGGAAATGCACAGTCTGAACAGGAACTAAGACTAAAACACAGATCTGTGGAACACCACAACAGGCAGAGTGAAAAAAAGAAAAACAAAAAACAAAACAGACTGTATGGCAAAAAAAATGAACAGAACTAAACTGAGACCAAACAAGCAGGGAAACACAGAGACCACAACAGGAACTCAGGACAGACATACAGACTGGCAAGGACTGGACAAGCAAACACAGCAGCTACTGTGAACATATAGCTGAGATCATTAGCTCAAAACCCCTGCAGGTGCACATAAACAGAAAGAGAAATTAACCTCTGAATAGACCACAGAACACAGAGCAAGAAAGAGGTGATTAACCCCTGCCCTGCTGAACACAAAGGAGAGACATACACGAGGGTCATGTTCATACCATAAAGTATCCTCCACGGTGTTCACAATTCAATTTTACTAACACAGAACTCAGGTAGTCAATGAGGCAGAGAACACATATACTTTTTAATTATTTTTCTCCACGTACTTAAGAGGTAAGTGGCCCTAAATTTTGCTATATGACCCTGTGAGATCTGTGTAGGCCCCTGAAACCACACCACCATTTCAAGCTTACCCTCCATGTATGGTTGCATTATACATGGATGGTTCTTCACATAAGTTGAGTACATTTGTCCATAAAGAAGTAATGGAATGCTTACTCCATAGGTAGGTGCTAAAGAGGAATATTGGTTTCTCTTCCTAGCCAAGAGGAAGGCAAGGAATATGTATTAGGTCACATTCACATGAACGTGGTTTGGTTCCACATCTGAGCCGCATTTTTTGTCCGCATCCGCTGCTCTGTTCCGTGGCCCCACAAAAATGATAGCTCATGTCCTATTCTTGTCCATTTTGTGGACAAGAATAGTCATTTTTATAATGGGCCACCCCTTCTGTAAATTGCGGAAGGCACACGGGCGGCATCAACATTTTTTTTCATGTGCATGAGCCCTTAGTTGAACAGAGATATACAGTAGTCTAAAGCAGTACAAGAGTTGCCAAGATCAGGAAAGGTACAGATCAACCATCCAGACCAGGTGCAGTAGGGTATAAACTAATAGAGTAGTCAAATAATCTGGATGGTATCTGCTAACATAGTTTTAATAGGAGGAAACTGCAGTGCTCTGCAGAGAAGGGTTAGCCACAGTCTATTGCTGTCTACTGCGTGGTGAAGACCAGGTCTGGCCATACTCAGTTAGTGATCGGCCAAACACTTGCTCTGTCTCTCCCGACTTCCCCCATACATCATACTGCTCAATCTGGCTATGCATTCATATGTCATGATTCCTGAACAGAGATGAGTGAATCTCTGTAAATTCGTTTAGGCTACAATTCTAACTAAATGGTCAGAAGATCAGGTATGAATAAATTTGCCCTGAATTGAAAGTGCACAGATTGCTCTTAAAAATTGTGTATGACACTCTGGGGTCGGCCTACAAATAATATTTCTTCTCTCTTTTTCATTTTAATTTTTCTCTCACTCTGTCTATCTATGGTAAAAAGCATGGTAATAGGCTTGGACTCCAGTGGACCCAAGCTGTGATGCAGTAGTAGGCCTCAAAGGTCTAGAATAATCACTTTTATTCGAAATTTATTACACTTTATTAATGATCTGGGGGTTGGACCCAGGAAATAATTTCCTCTGGTGGGCCCAATGAACCCCACTCTGGCAATGACTTATCTCCTCAAAAACAAAAGGTTCAGGTAGTTGAAAGCCAAGGTGGATTTAATGCTGAAATATAGTTCAGGTATAGGTTTACAGCTCCTTTAAGGGGATCAATAACCTACAGAAAAAGCATTTTTTAGGATTAGAGGAACGGAGGGATGGTTATGTTTTGGGGCACCCACCTACATGGCAGCATGCTTACTTTGAAACTGATTTTGGAGGGGACAGACTTCCTTTAAGAAGGTAGAATAGAAGGTGTCTCATGATAAGATAGAAAAAGGTAGTGCCCAAAGGTTTTGGCCTGACAGGGGATGGTAAGGGTGGGAAAAAGTCTCAGACTGATAGTCTTCAATACAATATGTGTTTCATCCAATAGCCCTTATTGGTTTGACTCTCCTATTTTCACACTTGGGACCTTTTATCCAAATGCAGCCACTCACTTCAAAGTGAGGTGACAAATGATCTGTTTTATGGTAATATGAGCATGTATGTGGGATTGATTTGTATGATATGATGATATGATTATACCAGTTGTGTGGTATAAATACTTGTAGAAATATGGTGTCCAGGATTCACTTTCTCCTACACAGAACTCAGGTAGTCAGTGAGGTGGAGAACAGGGTTTTTGAATTATTTTTCTCCACTTAATAAAAAATACCTTTGTCAGAAATCTCACGAGGCTTGTAGGTGAGGGGCTCTAAATTTTGCTCTATACCCCTGTGAGATCTGTGTAGGCCCCTGAAACCACACCACCTTGTCAAGATTGCCCCAGTGTTCAAAGATAGATAGATCTTCCTCATTCCACATGATGAGAGTTATGTAGAAATGTATCATACATGGAGGGTATTTCATATAAGTTGAGTACATTTGTCCATGAGAAATTAATGGAATGTTTACTTCATTAGGTAGGCGCTAAAGAGGAATATTGTATTCTCTTCCTAACCAAGAGGAAAGCTTACTTATGACTGTTAAGAATATTCGGAAGTATGAGAGACACATCTGAAGATATCTTTTCTGGGTTCCCTTCCTATGCCTCAGGAGATAAGGCTTAGAACATTTCTACTACTGAAGCGAGTCTTGAAGATTTCCCTACAAATCATATGGTTGGATCAAAAGCCTCCATGTTCACACTTTTGACCTTTCATCTACACAACCTCAACTTCAAAGACTGACAAAGTCAATGTCCAAATGGACTTCTAAATTATATTAATGGGAGGAGTCATTAGGTGAGAGAAATACTTGTTAATATAACAAAAGTACTTCTCATGTGTATAAGACAGAAACCTATTCTGACAATGAAGAACATACAGAAGCTATATTAGTGAATAGCCAGAGGACATTTTCCATAATCATAGGCAGTATATGAATGGATTCTTAATATAATCCAAAATGGTATTGTACATGGGTTTTCTTCGAAAACAAGGGGGTCAAAGATATAAAAAAAAAAAACATAATCTGGCTTGGAAAAATTTGGCCTACTGTTAATCAATGGTGGTTTTATCAAACAGGTAGTCCATCTCCCTATTTTCTCTCTGAGACTATTCCTGAAGCTGGACATACACATGAGAACAAAGCTTGCTAAAATAGCAGATTTCTACCATTTTAGGCGACAATTGTTAGAAAATTGTTTCCTCACTAGGCGGGTGAAGAAAAGTGTTCATTAAAGACTCCAGACTTAAGTTGCTGCTGATGGAGCTGGTGCTGTTCCTGCCCCCCACCCCAGAAGCCATGGCAGTAGAATGAGAGCGCAGAGGGCCCCCCTGGTTAGACCTTCGTAAGGATGGGCGATGGTGCACATAGGCAGCAGCCAACTGACTACTTAGGATGTCTCGACAGTAGTTGAGTTTATCCTCCCTCTCAGCAGGTGGAAAAAAGGCCCCCATTTTGGAGCGATAGTGAGGGTCTAACATGGTGGAGAGCCAGTAGTCATCCAACTGCTGAATGGTGATAATATGGCTGTCGCCATGCAAGCAACTCAGCATGTATCTGGCCATTTGCGCAAGGGGCTCAGAGGGACTCCCTGCCTCCACCTCCTCTGCATACTGCCATGGTGTGTCGGGGTCATCTGCCTGGTCCTCTTCATCGCCCTTTAGCTCCTCCTGCTCCTCTCACTTGTGCAGAAAAACCACCCATTTCTGTATACATTGCTTATGCGTGAATGTCATCCTCTCCAGTTCAGCTTCCCCCCTCCCAGGGCTCAGGTGGCCAAGAGATTTAGGCACCTTGTCTCCTGTCCCCTAGCCAGCCAGATTTATCAGGTTTAAGAGTAGCCCTGCCAACTCACAAATAAGGTGGCCTCCACAAAGGGCCTGAGCAAACAGCAGGTGTAACGCATGAGCTGCCACTGGATAATGTTGAAGTTAAACAGAGGAGTGCTCCTGTCTGCCTGCAACATCAAGAAATTGTTTACAGCCCTCCTCTGCTTATATAGTCGGTCCAAAATGTGGAGGGTGGAGTTCCAACTGGTGGAAACATTGCATATCAGGTGATGTTGGGGAACACTATTCTGCCTTTGCATCTCAGGAAGGGCATGTTTTGCAGTATAAGAGTGGCTGAAGTGCATGCACAGTTTCCTGGCCATTTTCAGGATGTTTTGCAGTTGGGTAGAAGACTTCAGGAATAGCTTTACAACCGGAATAAATATGTGCGCCATGCAGGGCGAAATCCTAAACGCAAAATAGCACCAATAGCAGGGGTTTAAATACAGCGCCGAGTCCCTAGATCAGAACCTGATAGGTCCATGACTCAGCGCTCCATTAGTCAGAACACAACACACAGGAGAGATCTGCTGAACACTCAGCCCATGCTAGCCTCCTCCAGCACACGCCCACTGTGGGAAGGAAGCATTGTGTCCAGTTGCTAATGACACTGTGGCATCACCAGGGGACGTGGCCTAGCAGCATATCTCTCCCGGCGCAGTTGCGCTGAAGCTGGAGATCTCACTGCTGGAGTCCGGACAGGTAAGGGCGGGTTCACATCACTGTTATGGATTCCATTTTTGTTTTTCGTTATAAAGGAAAATAACTGAATCCATAAGACGGAAGTCAAAATGGAAGCCTTTAAGAGGCATTCCGTTTTGATCCGTCATAATAGAAGTCTATGGGAATCATAACGGATCCGTCTGGTTCCCCGTTATGGAAGACAGAAAAAAAGCCCTGTCGATTGCCTCTTAAAGGCTTCTGTTTTGAATTCCGTCTTATGATTCCGTTATTTTCTGTTATAACCATGTTATAACGGAAAACAAAAACGGAATCCATAACAGTGATGTGAATCCAACCTTACCTGTCCGGGCTCCAGCAGTGAGATCTCCAGCTTTAGCGCAACTCACCCTAAGTTTGTGACAAATGGATTTACTGATGTCTAAAAAAACGTGAATACCCTAAAATCTGTTTCAACTGCACAATCAAGGATTGACGGAATTACTTATCCAACATATAACATATAATATAATATAGGATCACAAATAGGTCATGCTAATACCTGCATTGTACTGATTGTGTATTCACCTGTGTAGGACTTGTATCTACTACTATATGGTCACTGTATGGTGGTGATACTGGTCTTATATTGTACTATATGCAGTATCACTATGGTGTAACATCTACTTGATATTATCAAGTCATTAACTGGTAACACATGTTCATGGTCTTTGCAGTATTATTTGTGTCTTATACAGTGTTGTTATTGGTAATATTAGTCTTGGTATACTGTGGGGTGTTGTTCTATAAAAAGGCGCATGCCCACAAGTTAGGGGGCGCAATATTAGGTTTGCCCTGGGTGATGGTCTCTTCATAGTAGTAATGCCCATATGTGCCCTCTTTACAGAAGTTATGCCCACATTATGCCCCTCACAGTAATTATGCCCACATTGTGCCCCCTTCACAGTAGTACTGCCCACATTGTGCCCCTCTCACAGTAGTCACAGGGTCGCACTAAAAGGGAAGCTGCCTTTTTTTTTTCAGTTAGGGCCGAACCGCCAATTAGGCGCTGAGGTGATCTAAGTGGGGGGCGGCGGTGGAAGCTGTAGGGCAGTAGGCGTCTCCCTTCCCCGTTCCTCTGATAGGCTGCAGAAACTGCGCTGCCTGAGCTGGGCAGCATACAGCACGGCACACAGGCCGGAACAGACAGCCTTATGACACATTATGGGGGGCACTAAAGGAGCATTTTTTTTACTGGCACATTATGGGGGCATCTGGTGGCACTAAGAAGGGGCATTTTTTACTGGCACATTACGGTGCGCAATATAGGGGAGAGAAGCACTAAAGGGGCATTTGCTGGGGGCACTAAGAAGGGGCATTTTTAATAGTAAGTGCACTCTGGCAGATAATTATTTCTATTGGTGGGATTTTGGGGACTACTATTACTTTGGTGGCACAGTATCAGCTTATACTATTCATGTCCGGAATACGATTTGCTCTGCACAGTTATTTTTTAGAGCACTTTGTGCCAATAATTGTTGAAGGGGGCACTATCTGTGTGGTACTAGCATTTTCAGGGGGGACTGTTTCTACAGTATAGCATTGGGGGTGGCAGAATGGGGTGTTCAGAAGATGTGAAGATAATTGAAGTGGGGAAACTAATGTCTGTTTGTCAATCTCAGCAGAGATGGGAGATGGCTGAAAAATCATCATGGCGGTCTGGTCTGGAGAAGATGAGGAAAGAGAATGTCTACATCAGAGGAGACATCACTGGATGTAAGAGGTATGCGGTGCTGTGTAGGAGATGCTCCGGCTCCTCCCCTGCAATTTGCGGAAGGATTCAGCTATAAGCATAGTGGTGGCAGGGGGTAAGGACGGACGAGGGGGGCAGCAGGTCATGTGCGGAATGGTGGGGGGTACCACAGGCCGCGAGCAGGATCCAGCGAGGGAGTAGAGAGGAGGAGCTTCCTGACTGTATTGAATCCTTTATGATACCATATATCTGGGTCATGCAATAAGAAAATGTATCACAGAAGGCATGCGCCAATAAAACAACGTTTACTCTAGATAAAGAATAAAACCAGCTCAGAAAACCAGCCGTTGTTGAACAACCTTATGAGTAGCTACTAGTGTTGAGCGAACATGTTCGGCCGAATATAGTATGCTTGAGTCCCCTCCCCGCACGCTAATTAGCCAATTAGCGTGCGGGAAGGTACTGGCATTCACTGTAATGCCAGTAGCCATGTTTGCTACTGGCATTACACTGATTGGATGGCCGGGAATGCGTAGTAAAAAAGGCAGCACTCACCACAAAATAAATAAAATAAAACTCTTTTATTCACCCCAGTGGGCCATGCGACGTTTCAGCTCTAAAACATGAGCCTTTCTCAAGCTTGAGAAAGGCTCATGTTTTAGAGCCGAAACGTCGCTTTGCACCCCATACTTACTTTTTTAGTGCTGCCGTTTTTTTCCTTTATATATATATATATATATATATATATATATATAATTATTTTTTTTTCTTTTTTAAGGGGTTAAAAGGTGGCCTGATATTAACGGCACCTGCGTAGCTGGTGCATGGTGTATTACTCTCTGTATACTATATACCTGACATCCTTTGCTATTTTTTCTGCTGTTAATTACCTCTTTTGCATCTGCTGTATAACATTTGCGCAAGGAGGGACATATAGTGTAGGGATAGGATTTGGCTAGGTAGGGCTAGTAGTTCTATTCAAAAGACACAAAAGTGCATTTTTATATCTGGCTGCATTTTTTTACATTTTGGGGCAAAAAGAACGCAATGCCTGACGCTAATACCACATGCACAGCGTGTGCATTAGAACCGTTCTGTAGTCTATATACCTGACATCCGTTGCTATTTTTTCTACTGTTAATTAAGGCCGCAGTTCCTCATTTGCGTCTGCTGTATAACATTTGCGCAAGGAGGGACATATAGTGTAGGGATAGGATTTGGCTAGGCAGGGCTAGTAGTTCTGTTCAAAAGACACAAAAGCCCATTGTTATATCTGGCTGCATTTAAAAAAAAAGCAAGTGTGCCTGACGCTAATACCACATGCACAGCGTATGCATTAGAACCGTTCTGTAGTCAGGGGTGAATGGAAATACAGTGTATTCAATACACCTTAAAAGCCACATTTAAAGTTCCTTTATGTTCAGCCGCTTTCCTCTTATGGGGTAGCATTTTGATTAGCGTCAGCATTTTCAGTTGACAGGCGGATGTGCTTAGCAGTTATTATGCCCCCAGCGGCACTAAATAACCGCTCCGACAAAACGCTGGTGGCAGGGCAGCCCAGCACCTCCAAGGCGTAGAGCGCCAGTTCGTGCCACGTGTCCAGCTTAGACACCCAATAATTATAAGGCACAGAGGGATTGCTAAGGACGTTGACATTGTCAGCTAGGTACTCCTTTACCATTTTACAAAACTTTTCCCTCCTAGTTGTGACACTAGGCCGCTTATGAGAACCTTTTCCACATGCAGTGCTGTCCACCTATATTGTGAGCAGGTGGGAGACTCAGGTAGACTCATTCCTGTCATTAGTTCCAGGATCCTATAGGGTCAGTTTGGTTTAGGTTCCTGTGTATGAACTCGCCTACCTTTGAGGCCTGTTCATACTGGTAGTCAATCAGGATTCCTTTAGAAGGTTTCCTTTAGAAGGTGTCCATCTACCTTCCTTAGTTTCCAGGCCTAATCTTCTTTCCCTCCTATGCTCTGTGTGGTTTTCCCCCCACACCTGAGCATGACGGTATGTGTGTGAGCTTGCCAAGCTCCAAAGCCGCCACCAAGTTGCGGCCGTTATCAGACACAACCACGCTTGGTTGTAGGTTGAGTGGCGAGAGCCACACCTCAGCCTGGTCCATTATACCCTGCAGCGGTGTGTTGTTTGTCACTTAAGAAAAAAAGTTTCAGCACAGCCTGTTGCCGCTTCCCACCGCTGTGCTAAACTGCTTCCAGCTACTGACTGAAGTCTGACTGGTGCTGACTGGTGCTGCAAGATGAGAATTCCTAGATTGAAGTGGTGGAGGAGAAGGAGGGGTTGCAGCCGCTAATGTAGGCGATGGCGGAAATCCTGATGGAAGTAGGGCCTTTGTGTCGGTAGCACCTGTGCCATCCCAAGGTACAACTCGACTCCACAACGTTCACCCAGTGTGCCGTCAGGGAAATGTGTCCCTGGCCAGAAGCATTTGTCCATGTGTCAATCGTTAAGTGGACCTTCCCAGTAACTGCATTGGTCAGGGCACGGGTTATGTTACGGGACACATGCTGGTGTAAGGCGGTGAGGGCACACCGGCGGCTAGGTACTGAGTAACGAGGGACAGCCGCCGCCATCAGACTGTGAAAAGCCTCAGTATCCACAAGCAACATTTTCAGCACTAGCAATTTGTAAAGGTGTGCATTTAGTGCTATAGCCTGTGGGTGGGTGTCTGGGTATTTGCGCTTTTGTTCAAAGGCCTGGGGTATGGACATCTGTACGCTGCACTGGGACACAGAAGTGAATGTGCTCGCTGATGGTGCTTGCGAGGGCCCAGGTGCAGGGGGGAGGCATCTGGGCCTGCGTCTTGGCTAGCATGTAACACAGGGAAGAGGAGGCAGTGGTGTGACCCGCAGACACCGATTGTGGATCCAGGCATTTGGCCCACCTATTAGGGTGCTTTGCTGCCATGAAGATCATGCTGGTGGTGGTCAGGTTGCTATTGTTCATGCCCCTGCTCATTTTGGTACGGCACAGGTTGCAAATGACAATTATTTTATCGTCCACACTTGTTGGTGTGGCCTGCCTTCTCCCTTTTGCCACCCCACCGCCTCTTACAGCCTGTTGCGGTGCTGCGCATCCCTCCACCTCTGTACTGCTGTCCTCGCTCAGCTTGCCTCCTTCCCATGTTGGGCCAGTCATTTAATCGTCCACTACTTCCTCTTCCTCTTCGGGAAGGAATTTTTTCCCTTAAAGTGAGGAATATTGGCTTCTACCTCACAGGGGTTTTTTGCCTTCCTCTGGATCAACTTGCAGGATAACAAGCCGAACTGGATGGAAAACTATGTTACTATGTTACTTCTTCACTCTGGTCCTCCTCCTGACAAGTTGACGTTCAGTGCTGCTGACACTCAAAAACATTTGGGGTGAGGGTCTGTTGCTGATCTGACCGTCTAAAACATTCGGGGCGATTGCCTGCTGCTGATCTGACTGTGTAAAACATTAGGGGTGAGGGCATGCTGCTACTTGCGCTTTATATACAAGTAAATATATGTTTCCTAACAATATTTCCTCTAAAATCAATGTTATATTTGGTTTGGGGGGTATTATTGTCATTCCGTAAAAGTGGCGTAATAGTCGGACATCATCGTTAATAGCAGCGACTTTGGAGTCCAATATGCATCCGGACATCCTCCCCATGCTGTTCCCTAACCATTTCTGTGGTGTTTCCACCATTTTCTGACGTTTCCCTATGAACAAGACACCCTCCCTTCTGCAGAGCAGGGGGTGCCTGGTCTTCTCCCATTGACTTCCATTAAACTCGAGCAATTGAGCACCACCTAGTGTTCGGCGAGAGCACCCGAGCATCGCGGTGCTCGATCATCACTAGTAGCTACTATACAACTAGAGGCAATATAGAAAAAAGAAAGCTGGCCCTGGACTTCCCAGAGACCCACCTGTGTGGTAGGTGCACTCTGTCCCTGTGCCTAAACCTGCTATGCCCCTAGAGATACCCTAACAAAAAGAGAAAAAAAAATAATTACCCTAAAACAAAAATTCCAATATATATATATATATATATATATATATATATATATATCTCAATGGTATTATTACAGGTTCATCAGGCAACCAATGACACTGTGCGCTCCTGCTCTCAGAAGTGGTACGGTCCGGGATTTCACGGATCATCCCGGATCGTGATCCACAGACGTCTGAATTGAGCCTAAGGCCCATAAGACTACTCACGTGCACCACATACAGCTCTTCCAAACAGTCACTCAGGTGTTTAACCCTTTCATTAGCGGAGCTTTTTTCATTTTTGCGTTTTTAATTTTACCTATCTTCCTTGAGCCATAACTTTTTTATATTTCCATTCACATAGCTGTATGAGGACTTATTTTTTGCGGGACAAGTTGTACTTTCTAATGTCACCATTAATTATGGCATACAATGTAGTGGGAAGCAGTAAAAAAAAATTCCAAATAGGGTGGAAAAAAATGCAATTCCTCCATCGTTTTATGGGTTTTGTTCCCACGGTGTCCCCAAAACTGACTGCGATTGCGTGCGGATTGGTGCGAGTTTTCCGGAACGCACCCTGAACGCATCCGGACTGAATCCGTGACGCTCGTGTGAAAGGTGCCTAAGAAAGCAGGATAATACACCCTGTAATGATGGCCTTTTAGTTATCACCCAGCTTTCCCAGAAACAGGTGTTATTTTTTTTACGCTGTTTTTATTGTGTTTTTTTTTTTTTTTTTTTTTTTTGCAAAAAATGGTACAAAGGCATTACAAACAATCGGGGGAGAATTCAAAGCCGCTCCCAGCTGGCGTACATTTCAGTTACTGATGCGTTAACCTCCGGAGATTCCTGAAAATTATAAAGAGGCACAATGACACCATCGCGACATCAGACTGGGACTGCCTTATCAATTATTGTTTGGGGTGTTTTCTGAAGCACATGAAAATGACTACAAAATTGTCTGAATCTGCATTTTTTACAAACCTAAAAAGCTGCAAAGAAATGATGTGTGAACATACCCCAAAAGCAATTCAATATTAGAAACCATACATTTTTTTTTCCCATTCAGTCATGCAGTTTCTAAACTAGGGTCATGTCTCTTTAAACTAAGCCACTCCCTTATCTCATATCAGCCAGTCAGAAGAGAAGGCTAGATCAGCAGTGACCAATGGGTGCAGGGAGCAGCTTGCCCAGTGCTTCCGGGGTTTGGAGAGACGAGGTGAGAGACAGCTGAGATGTGAATGAGACGGTCGGGACGTGACTGCTGACAGCCGTGTGCTAAGCTTCTCATCTGCTCCCGGTGAATCTCCTGCTGCTGGTAAACTACAACTCCTAGCATTGACATGGCTGAGGGTTGTACTTTCACAACAGCAGCATAGCCACAGGTTGCACATCACTGCTTAAAGGGGTTGTCCAGGCTGCAGATATAGGATAGGTCATAAATATCAGATCGGTGGACCGCGGTGTGCCGGGAGTCAGCCCCCTTCGATCCGACCCGGATGAATTTCTTTGCCTAGACAACCCCTTTAAGTCTTCCTCAATTACTGAGTGACAACCATTATAGCGCTGGGTGATAAAAAGTGTCATCGCCATATCAGGCACTACCCAGCTTTTCCAGACACGGATTAAGAATGATAGAAGACCATTCAAGATCCAGAAAGCTAGACCAATGTCTAAAAGCCGACGATGTGTATGGGCTCAAGTCGACCCAGCCAGATGTTCGGAGATAAACGGCGCCAAGGTTTATGTTAGCCGCTTATCTTTTCCTTCTCCATGTGGCCAGTGTTTTGTGGAGCCCATCCCAGCAGAGGATTACACACAGCCCACCTTTGTAAGCCCCCAGCTGTATCCACCGCCATCTATGTCAATGCTGATTCCAGCAGATTAACCCCCTATATGCTGACCCAGGGCATATAGGAGGCGTGCAGAGGGAAGGGGCTCCCTCTCTCCCGCGCTGTGATGCCGGGGGCCCCATGGTGTAAGTAATGAACGTGTTCTTTCCGTGTTTCAGACATGTCTTCCAGTCCGGAGGAGGAGCTGAGAACCGTCCTGGATGGAGGAGCTGTCCCGCTTACAGACAAATACGATGTGGCCCCTGAGAGCCCGCAGCCCATGAAACTGAGGCACAACGTATGTTATATTGTCATGGGCATCCTAGTGAATGAGCAGGTGAGGACATGGTGCCTGGGGGGCGGTATAGCGCCCATTAGAGGGATATTCCCATTTTATACATGATGGGTTCCATCTGGGAGAACCATATCTACTGATAAAACTGGGGCAGGTGCAGTCTCCATTGAATTCAATGGGTGACACCCAATCCTGTCTCACATTTAAAGGGGTTGTCTCACTTCAGTAAGTGGCATTTATCATGTAGAGAAAGTTAATACAAGGCACTTACTAATGTATTGTGATTGTCCATATTGCTTCCTTTGCTGGCTGGATTCATTTTTCCATCACATTATACACTGCTCGTTTTCATGGTTACGACCACCCTGCAATCCATCAGTGGTGGTCGTGCTTGTACAATATAGGAAAAAGCATCAGCCTCTCTGGTGGCCGGGACCATGGGAGCGCACATAAGCTGGTGCTTTGTCCTATAGTGAGCAAGCACGACCACCACTGATGGATTGCAGGGTGGTTGTAACCATGGAAACGAGCAGTGTATAATGTAATGGAAAAATGAATCCAGCCAGCAAAGGAAGCAATATGGATAATCACAATACATTAGTAAGGGCCTTGTATTAACTTTCTCTACATGATAAATGCCACTTACTGAAGTAAGACATCCCCTTTAAGGATTGGCCTATGGAAGTGAGAGAATTCCCTTAAAGGGATTTTTGCACCATATCAAATTAGAACCTATCCACAGAATAAGTGACCGTTGGGACCCTCGCCAATTACAATTGGGGGTCCCCGAGTTCCCTAAGTGAGTGTTTGCTCTGCAGGAGAAGGCCCCCTTTGAACCTGTGATTTCTTCTCCAGAATGAGGTGCTGATGATGCAGGAGGCCAAGGTGGAGTGCTGGGGGAGCTGGTACCTACCCGCTGGGCGGCTGAAGAGAGGGGAAAGCCTGGTGGAGGGTCTGTGCCGGGAGGTGACGGAGGAGACCGGGCTCCTGTGCCAGCCCCTCACCCTGCTGGTTGTAGAAGAGAGGGGTGCCTCCTGGGTTCGATTCGTATTCCTCGCTCAGGAAACAGGTAAGTAGAATCACAGGAATGTCGGGGGTTCTTTCTGGCAGTTTGATCAGTGGGGGTCCCGGTGCTGAGACCCCATCGATTCCTGATACATGCTGCGACGAGCTATCATGGGGCTCATAGGAGGACATTTATCAAGACTGGCGTTAGATGTACCACAATTGTTAAAGGGGGTTTCCAACTTTTTTATACTGATCAGTATCTGATCGGTGGGGGTCTGACACCCGGGACCCCTGCCGATCAGCTGGGCTGAGCTGTGCCTGATAAATGTGACGTCACTGGCCTAGGGTAAGCTCCTCATACAGCTGATCCTGAACCCCACCAATTAACCCCTTAAAGACCTGGCCTATTTTCATTTTTACATTTTTTATTTTTCCTCCTCATGTTCCAAAAGTCATAACTTTTTTATTTTTCTGTTCACTTAGCTATATGAGGGGTTATTTTTGGCAGGACTCAATGCTTTTTTTAATGTCACCATTTAATTTTCCATGTCTTGTATTAGAAAACGGTAAAAAGAAAATTCTTTGTGTGGCAAAATTGAAAAAACAAAACAAAAACAGAATTCCATCAAGATTTTGGGGCTTTTGACATCACAGCGTTCATTATGCACTAAAAATGACCTGATGTTTTTATTCAGCGGCTCAATAAGAATGTGGCGATGCCAAACTTGAACAGGTTTTTTTTTTGTTTTACTACTTTTAAAAAAATAAAAACCTTTAAAAAAAATCGACATTTTCTTTGCATCACTATATTCTGACAGCCATAACGTTTTTATACTTAAGTCTACAGAGCTGTATGAGGGCTTGTTTCTTGAGTTTTTATTGATACAATTTTTGTAGTATATACAACGTTTTGATCACTGTTATTCAATTTTTTGGGGGGAACAAAATGAGAAAAAAAGGCAAATCATGTGTTTTTCATTTTTTTCTGTTCACTGCACAGGAATTTAAAAAAAAAATATTTTAATAGTTCAGACATTTTTGGACGCGGCGATACCCAATATGTTTATTTTTTTATTGTTTATGTATTTTTATATGTAAAATTGGAAAAGGGGGCGATTCAAACTTTTAATATATTGGTGGGTTTTTTTTTTTACATTTTTTTAAAAAACTTTTTTTCTCTTCTTTTTTATTTTTTATAACTATTAACTCCCATAAGGGCATGGTACATGGGATCTTTTGATCCCCTCTCCTATTCACCCTAACGGCTCATGCACACAAACTGTCAGTGCCCTGCTGTGGAGTGCAATTTGTGGGGCCACCGCATTTGGATCACGGACCCATTCACTTGAATGAGGTCCGCGATCCACATCACAAAAAAGTAGTGCATGCACTACTTTTTTGCGGTGTGGAGGCACGGCCAGAAACACCACGGAAGCACTCCGTAGTGTTCCGATCCATTCTGCGTTCCGCATCTCCGTGATTACGGAACCATTCAAGTGAATGGGTCCACGATCCGTGATGCAGGATTCGGGCTGCATGTGCATGAATGTAATAGTGATCTATTAGGGCGAATCTGTGCCAGCGAGGATCTGGCACGGAGTTCACGTATAATTTACGCCCGTAGGTAATAAATGTAATATAATAAATGCGCTGGGCTGCCTCGTGTTTCCCACGCCCACTTTTTTTAACCCCTTGAGTCCCAGCACGATACACGTACAGCAGGAAGGAGGGAGTTTCAAGATGACGCTCACGTCAGTATTTTCTAATTAAATATAAATAAAAAATAATTAAAATTACGCTCCTTTCACTAGAAAAAAAAAATCTATAAAAAAAAAGTAACACCATAGTCATCACCGCGCCCAAAAACGCCTGTGTTATTAAAATATAAAAACGTTTATCCCATATGGTGGGCTGCGCAACAGAAAAATTAAAAATAGCCGATTTGCTTTTTTTTTTTTTTTGGTCACTGCAGCTCCCCCCCAAAAAATAATAAAAAGTGATCGAAAAGTCATACACACCCCAAAATGGTATCAATGAAGAGTACAGATTGCATCGCTAAAAAGGAGCCTGAGCAAAGCTCCAGACATAAAAAAAAAAAGTTATGGGGACTAGAATATGGCCAGGCAAAGTGAAAATAATTTTTTCCAAAGTTTTTATTTTTTTTTAGGATAAAACACAAAGAAAAATTATATAAATGTGGTAGCACCGTAATCGTTCTTACCCGGAGAATGAAGGTAATTGGTCAGTTTTACCACAAAACAAAACCCATAACCAATTTTTTTCCCAATGCCACCCCATTTGGAGTTTTTTTTCCAGCTTTCCACTACATGGTATGCAATATTAAATGGTGACATTAAAAAATACAACTTGTCCTGCAAAAACATAAAGCTCTTATACGGCTATGTGAATGGGAAAATTAAAGGGCGGGAGTAAAAAAAATTAAAATACAAATATTAAAAAAAAAAAAAAAGTCCAGCAATGTTCAAAAGCAGTTACACTAATAGTTGCCTGCAGCTGCCACTAGGGGGAGCTTAGGAGCTTGTAGAGAGATGACTGCTTGTAATCCTACCCTTTTTGCACCGCAAAACACGAATCCGCAAAAAAAATGGACGACGTCCATGTGCATTTCGTATTTTGCGGAACAGAACAGCTGGCCCCTAATAGAACAGTCCTATCCTTGTCCATAATATGGACAATAATGGGACATGATGTATTTTTTTGCAGAACAGAAATACGGAAATGAAATGTACACTGAGTAACTTCCGTTTTCTTTTTTTGCGGACCCATTGAAATGAATGGTTCCACAAAAATCGGAACGGACATGGAAAGAAAATACGTTCATATGCATGAGCCCTAAAAGTGTGGACAATCCTGGGTAACACTGCTTTCCCTGCAGGGGGCGTTCTCAAATCTTCTACCGCAGCAGACAAGGAATCTCTCCAGGCGTCGTGGTGGGACACGGAGTCGCCCTTGCCCCTGCGCAGCAGAGACATTCTTCCTCTCATCAAGCTGGCCTTGGAGTATCGCCGCCTGCCCTCACACCCATCTATCCTTCCACAGTTGTGCCCGTCGCCCTTTCTCGTCCTCCGTCCACTTCTCATGTGGACGAGTCCCGGAGGGATCCAGATCCTGCGGAGCTCCACCGGCCATCTCCCCACCATTGTGTGCGCTGCACGTTGCGGCAGCATCCTCGTTCCGTTGCTCTACCTGCTGCAAGATCGGCCCCAGACATACGGCATCTTAGGTGTCCAGCACCAAGGTGGGGACAATGCAGATGGAGTGTGCTTTAATATTATGGGGACGTTCCAGGGGCCTGAACCGCCCGTGGTCAGAACAGAGGGTCTCAGCTGGGCTGCAGTTGAGGATGAAGGACTGAAAGAACGACTGGAGCAAGTGTTGCAGAAGAACACCCTGCTGCCTTTACATAGCTGAATCCCTGTTCCTCTGTTATTCCTCCTGGCACAGTACACATAAATGGGTGTTCCCCTGGTGGCTAGGGAGTGTCCATGATACTGTCAGTAACGATTTCATGGTGTTATTCCCCACTGACACCCAGTAGTCGATTAAAAGGGGCCTTCCAATGAGAAGAAGTATCTGATCAGCAGGGGTCGACCACAAATCATCGGAGTGGTCACACATGTGCTCTATGGGACGGCGTGTATGCATGATAACTGATCTGTTCACTCCGGCACCTTATTCTTGTGGGTCCCGATCTTACGGATAACATCTTATGGTGGGACAACCCCCATTAGGATACATTTCCAGGAGGAATAACAGAGGGGGAAAAAAGATGGTCTAAAAACGTATCATGGGGAATATAAATCCAGAGAACGGAGAGCTCTTCTTTAATATCACTGTAGCGTTTGGCCGTGTTATCTCTCACCCCTCTCCTAGCATGATTCCTAAAGGGCCGTGTTCGCGCACTGTGCCTAAATCCTGTCACAATCCGCTAGCATTCTGCCATCAGTGCATGCGACTGGGATGTTTTATGCCAAAAAACTGCTCAGCATACCGACTGTGTGAATACGGCCTAACGCTGTATCTTGGATTTTGTATGGAAGCACATGTTTTCTGCCGTGGAGCTGCTGGGAGTCACAGCGTGCCATATGTCGGTTCAATATACCGACACGTATGTCCACGAGCAAGCGTGCAGACGTGAGGTAAGGCTTATATTTTTCTATAGACTTGTATAAGTGTGAGGTACACGAGTTCTTACATGTAAACTACATACGTGTCAATGTTAATAAATTACATGTGGAGTCATCAGTTATGCAGCGGTTGCTCAGCACCTAGTTTAATTGGGTAATTCAAGAGTCTGGGAAAGCTGGGTGACAACCAATATGGCCGCCCCTGCACAGATGGTTTGATGGTAGCACATCGCCCCTGTGAGTGATCATGAATAAACTGTGTCATGGGACAGGTGAGCAACCAGAATGGGCGTGTCCTTACCACCTGCACAGTGATAGGCCCTTTTCAGGTGAGCGAGTGTCACGCTCCAGCCTCGCAGCGCGAGTATGCGGCAGCTCCTGTCCTGACCTCCCAGCACTGCCGGGGTCACATAGTATTATAGTGATTTATGATGCTGTGTAACCCTTCAGTTCTGGAATGCTGGATAATGCTGACATAATCCTTTACCACACACCCTGCTTTACAATGGGAACCCTCTCTATAAGAGGATATTCACACGCGGTACATTTATTGCAGAAATTCCTTTGACTGAAAATCACTTCCCGACATGTGAAAGGGGTTATTTCTGCAGAATTTGTATAATAATAATATTAATGTGTGGATTTTCCACAAGCCTCATTCAGAAAAGTCTGTACGATTGTGTACCGAGTGCGAATATACACTAAAGATAGAGGTGTGTTGGCCAAATACGCCAACTATCTAATGTCTTCTGGAGGTCAGGATCAGGCATATTGGATTTGCCCAATCCTTTTGTACTCAGGGAGATAATTCACCACTGGAGTCCAGCAGCGACTTACTTCCCTGTTCCTACTGAGAAAACATGAATGCTCATCTGAGGACGGATTAATGGAATTGTGTCACTTCAGTAAGTGGCATTTATCATGTAGAGCAGGGATGCCCAACCTGCGACCCTCCAGCTGTTGCAAAACTACAACTCCCACCGTGCTTGGACAGCCTACAGCAGGACATGGTGGGAGTTGCAGTTTTACAACAGCTGGAGGGCCGCAGGTTGAGCATCCCTGATGTAGAGAAAGTTAATACAAGGCACTTACTAATGTATAGTGATTGTCCATATTGTCTCCTTTGCTGGCTGGATTCATTTTTCTGTCACATTATACACGGCTCGTTTCCATGGTTACAGACAACCCTGCAATCCATCAGCGGTGGTCGTGCTTGCACACTACAGGAAAAAGCACCAGCCTATGTGCACTCCCACAATCCCGGCCACTGGAGAGGCTGACGCATTTTCCTATAGTGTGCAAGCACGACCACCACTGATGGATTGCAGGGTGGCCATAACCATGGAAACGAGCAGTGTACAATGTGATGGAAAAATGAATCCAGCCAGCAAAGGAGACAATCACAATACATTAGTAAGTGGCTTGTAATCACTTTCTCTACATGATAAATGCCACTTACTGAAGTGAGACAACCCCTGAGCATTCACCCGACAGCTATCTTAGGGTTCATTCAGACACAAAAACACGGATGCCAGCCAGTGTGTGTTCCGCAATTTGATGACCACGTGATGCATGAGAGACACACATCACTACAATCCCAAGCCCTTGAACTTAAAGGGGTATTCCCATCTCACAAATGTAGTTTGTATAGTTAGTAAAATATTGGTATGGTTATATCTAATAGAATGTATTTATATAAAATGTACAGTTTAGAAGATTTGCCTATTTGTATATCCATTGTCCCACACACATCAGTCAGGCCGTTGCCCCTAGTTACGGCCACCGTAGCCGGCTTGTTCCTTTTCAAACCCGCTCTGAGGTAACACATCTTAGGGGAGACACATCTTAGGGTACTTTCACAGAGAGCGGGTTTGAAAAGGAGCAAGCCGGCCACCACTACTACATGGCTACGGTGGCCGTAACCAGGGGCAACAGCCTGACTGATGTGTGTGGGACACTGGATATACAAATAGCAAAATCTTCTAAACAGTACATTTTATATAAATACATTCTATTAGTAATAATATTGGTATGGCTATATCTAACTATACAAACTACATTTGTGAGATGGGAATACCCCTTTAAGTAGTGTTGACATCTACAGCAGCAGATCCAGCATTTCTGGATTCTATGGTTCACCACTGGATCCCCATGTACTGTAATGAGGTCCTGAGGTGATCCGGTCACTTTGTGGCAAAGTCGCCAGGTTTCTGTCAGACAAAAACTGTTGCATGCAGCGGTTTTCGGTCGGTCCAACAGCCGGTATTTGTGTCGGATCAGCTTACCGCAGATGCAACCATAGCCTTAGTCAGAGTACAGAAACTCTCCCAACCACCATGTCGGTGCATTACACAGATGGCCCATTCCTCTCAATGCTACAGCCCAGGGGGAGATTTAGCAATACAAAGTTTTTTTTTCTCTACGGTTTCTATTCACTGCAGTTTTCAGTAGCCTTGAAAATCACCAGTGTCCACTGTATGCCCCTCACATCACAGGGGCAGCTACACAGGCCTTCAATATGAGGGCCACACAACCTGAGGACATCATGGGGTGTTGGATCCCTCGGACACCAATGGCGTTGACAGACCCCACTGACATGTAGCAATGGGGTCAGTCAGGTTCATTATGGAATCCGAAAAAATAGAGTCTTCTCCCTGTGACGCCAGAATGCTACCCATCCACTCTGGGATGTCTGCGTCAGCTGCAGATGGCAAATACACACAATAATAATTCATCATTAGAAAATGCTGATTTCTCCCCGGATTACAAACGGAAGAAAACAAATCCATGTAGAGGCATTTATTTACATGGGGCAGAGAGGTGCTCACTGGCAGGATGGAAGGGGTTAAAAGAGCACTGTACCTCTAGGCGAGAAAGAGGGAGGACGCATCAGAAGCAAATGTCCAAAAAACATAAAAAACAATAAAAACTCCCACATACACTGCATAAAACCAAAGCGACAAACAGGAGGAGGGAAAGATGTCTAAACAGCCACTAGGGGGCAGCAAGAGCTGGTGGGAAGTGGACCCGACTATGGTGGAAGCCCCATTACCATAAAACTGGAAGAGGCCCAGCTCCTCCAAAGCTCCAGGGCTTTACAAACAAGGCACGGTAAGGTGATAAGACAATATCGTCTTGGGTGTCTCCACTAAGGAGAGATTAGAGCTATTGCACTTGAATTCATGGCTATTTCGATGTCCCATTACGTGGACGTTAGACGCCGAGGGGATGGTGGGTGACACAGGCAGCCGCCGCCAGCTCCTTGCAGAACTCCTCCAGGACGACAACGCCTTTGCATAGAGTTTCATGCCCCAACCTGCAGAGAGAGACAGTGATAAACACAAGAGATTCACGGACCAGGCTATCTAAGGGGTTCTCAGGTGCAGAGCACCACTACAGGTCATGGTGGACACTGGGATCTTCTCAAGGACACGTGTAGAGGAAGATATACTCACGGATGAACAGCAGGTTCCCCCATCAATTGTCTTCTGACCATGAGGAGCATCTCCCTGAAATCTGATACCCGCTGAGATCGCTGGGCGAGGTCTGCAACCACCTACGGGTAATAATCCATACAAGAGATGAGAAAAGGGACGAGAGGGAATCAAGGGAGCAGAAAAAGGCACCTACCTAATGTAACTTAACATATATTTTAATATCTGCGCCTCTGTCAGGACCCGGGGGCCAGCACATTGCAGGGTACAGATGGCATGAGAGAGGATGGATGCCACCACTGCTATTGACCACAGCACCTAAGGGCTGGGACCAGATGGGGTGGCGACAATCCCAGCAGTTGCAGCAGGATGCTTGCTGATGGTACTGGCGCTGCCCGTGACGTACTGTACTATAACGTCCATTTGCAGCAAGAACTGAATGGTACATACATCTGCGGGAAGGGGTTAAATAATATACTGGGGAGTATGCCTGTATACTAGTTATTTACCGAAGGGAATTTGGAAGGAAAGCAAGGAAATCGGGAATTTCCAATTTCGACTGCTTCTTACACACCCATCAGTCGCATGAACGCACACTGATTTCAATGACGAGCAGTTCCTCACAGTGATAAGTGGGATTAGCCTGTCGCTGGACACCTTGCTCCAGAACAAAGGGGCTAATCTGACCCCAAAGTATAGAGATCCTGACTCTGGACTGCCCCTTACCCCTGGATACTCACCCGTACAAGCACAGAGAAGAGGGTCCGTGCACCCGGGGCCAGGCTGATGAAGGGGTTTAGAAGATATTCCTGGATGTGCGGGTGAGGGAAGAGGGCTATGCGGGTGAGCAGAGAGGTGACCTGCAGATTTACTTCATATGGCTGGAAGACAGAACAGTGGATACAGGGTTAAAGCAGATTTACTGCAAACGACAGCTATTAGCTATATACAACATAGCGATAAATGTTGGATCACTGAGGGTCAACTGATAAAATCCCCAAAGATCCGGGGTCCTTAAAGGGGTTCTCCGGGAATTAAGAAAATGAAAATGCATAAATATTACTTTATTATAAATATATTCCCAAATACCTTTCATTAGTTATAGTAGCTCGTTTTGTCTGGGGAACAATCATTAGGAGAAACAAAATGGCCGCCGTCCTATTAGTACTTCACAACATTGAGGTAAAGAGCTGCCTCATCCTCTCTGCTCTGCTTGTCAGGGATTATGGATCTGAATACAGATGAATCTCTGTGGTAATGGAGAAGATGAGGAGACATGATTATCAGCAGCACTTGTGTACAGTCTCCATTACCACAGTCTGTCCTGTCGTCCTCTCTGTACTTCATGTCTCCTCATGAACTGTATTTCTACAGAGATTCTGCTGAAGATCTTATCAGCTGTATTCAGTATCATAACCCCGACAAGCAGAGCAGAGAGGAGGATGAGGCAGCTCTTTACCTCAGTGTTGTGAAGTAACTTGTCCTCCTGTGTGATCAGGACAGGTTTTGTGTGTACTAATAGGATGGCAGCCATTTTGTTTCTCCTAATCATTGCTCCCTAGACAACATGAGCCATTATAACTAATGTAAGGTATTTGGGAATATATTTATAATCAAGTAATATTTAAATATTTTCATTATCTTAATTCCCGGAGAACCCCTTTAAGCCCGTTCTATAAATGGAGTGGTAGCACAGTCCCCAGATCATTCACTTCCATGACAATTTGACATTTATCACCTATGCTATGCAGTTTGTGCGCTAAACCCTTCGAAGCAGATCAGAATGGATGTTACTGTGCGTGATGCACACCGACAGACGCATGATAATCAGTGGTTAACACAAGCGGATGGCAGAATGTCAGAGGCAGGAGACAGTATGGTTGTGCTCATGGCACTGCAGCATATTTTATAATCTGAGTACCAGCAATGAACTGGAGCCATCACCTTTGAATGCTGGTACTTCCCAATTAAAGGGGTGTCCTATCAGAGAAAATGGATTAGCTTGGGTCCCCCTTTACTATCCTGCCGTGCAGTATTAGAAATGCATAACCTGCAATTACAGCTGTGACAACTGCAACAAAACGCACATTACCGAGGATATTTCTAGCGAAGATTGCATGGAAAGGTCTAGACAAAAATGCAAAAAAATATTAAAATCCCCCAGCACTTTCTCCCTTAAAGGGTTATTCTCATTTTAGACAATGGGGCATATCGCTAGGATATGCCCCCATTGTCTTATAGGTGCGGGTCCCACCGCTGGGACCCGCACCTATCTCCAGAACGGAGCCCCCGAAATGAATGAGGGCGCATGCGCAGCCGCCCTCCATTCATTTCTATGGGGCCACCGAAAATAGCCGAGCGCTGGCTCGGCTACTTCCATCGGCTCCATAGAAATGAATGGGAGCGCACCGCGCATGCACGGCCCGGCTCCCATTCATTTCTATGAGCGGCGCGGGGAGCTGCGCCTGGTGGTGGCCGGACCCCCGGAAACCTGGGGTCCTCCAGGCGCAGTGCTCCCTGCTCCGTTCTGGAGATAGGTGCGGGTCCCAGTAGGTGCGGGTCCCAGCGGTGGGACCCGCACCTATAAGACAATGGGGGCATATCCTAGCGATATGCCCCTATTGTCTAAGATGAGAATACCCCTTTAATCTCATCCTTTCCTTTGATCCAGTTGTGTCTCATTACAATTAAAACTGAGAAATACATAAAGAAACCCTCTGTGTGCATCCCAGGTGCTCAGCCATGTCATCCCTCCTCCTCCTCACTGTCCTGTGCCTGTCTGTAAGTGGCTGCAGCAGGAGCCTCCCCTCTCTTCAGCAGGACATAAATACAGTTAAGCCCCAGTCCAAATTTGAATAGAAGAGTAATGCCCCTTTCACACGAGCGGGAGACTTGCATGTCTCCCGCAACGCATCTACAGGTCTGGACTCCGGCACTGACTGGGATCGCATATAATGCTATGCGATCCCTGTCCGTGCAGAGTCCAGCCCTGTAGATGCGTTGCGGGAGACATGCGAGTCTCCCGCTCGTGTGAAAGGGGCATAAGAGATTGGCCACGGTGTCCTCTTCCGGATTTCTACAAGACGTTTTGTTTCAGGACCATGAAGAAAATCCTGCAGACTGGCAAACAGCGGGGCAGGATTGTCTCCTGTGATTTTTGTCATTCATTTTTTGTCTTAGTATTGCAGCCAGACCTGGTCACCTAGAGCACCAGTGGAATACTGTGCTGTCATTTAGTGTGAAGTATGATAGTACGGGTCAAGAAAGACCAATTTGTTTCCTCTATTAGGGCTCATGAACACAAACATATTCTTTTCCCATGTCCGTTTTGGTTTATTTGCGGCCTGTATGTGGGACCATTCACTGACTCCGTGTCCATATGGCCACAAAAAAAATAGAACATCTTATTATCGTCCGCATTATAGACACGGATAGGACTGTTCCATTAGGGGTCGGCCATTCCGTTCTGCAAAATGGCGAATGCATGCGGCTGGTATCCGTATTTTGCGCATCCCCATTTTGCGGACCTCTAAACATCCAACAGTCGTGTGCATGAGCCCTAAATCTGATGAGAGAACAAACAAAGTCTTCACGATTCCTAAAACAAGACCGAATGATCTGACTTTACCTCTACTGGGTGTTAATAAAAGACACAGACACATAGGGGGGACGTTACCTGGTCCAGGATGCCCCCCAAACGATCAAGCAGAACCTGAAGAAAAAGACCCTCGTAGAATTCCTCTTGTCCGGGGTGACCTGTACTTAGTGGCTGAGGTGACGGCGGCCATCCCCATGATGACGCATGCTGACAGCAGCTTCGGTACTGTGTAGAGAAAGAGGTCACTGTCATTCACAAACCACCAAATACGATCCCACTGTCATCGTTAGGGGGGATATTGTAGGGTGGAGGGCATGGTTTATTGATTTGTGAATGTCCATGGATATGTGGGCAGCACAGGTGAATTACACCTTACAAATCTCACCTGTACCAGGGCGTCCTGCAGGTAAGTGTCAAACCCTGAGTCTGAAGATTTCATCTCCTCTGGAACAAGTGACAGGAAGCTGTAAATCACAAGCGCCATGGTTAGTCTATGGACACTCATTTTGTGCTAAAATACATGCTGATAAGAATATGGCTTAAAGGGGTTATCCAATACTATGAACTGCCCCCCATATGCCGGGCCCCTCACAGTGATTATACTTACCCCGCACCGCCACTGCAGCTTCTCCCCGTGCACCGATAAAAACATCGGGGGGAAGAGCAGCCATTGGCAGGCAGGAACCGGGACGAGCCTCCCTAGTATCACTGGTGACGCTAGGAAGGCTCGTCCCCGTCTGCCATTGGCTGCTAGCAAACCATCATGTTTTCATCGGCGCATGGGGAGAAGCAGCAGTGACGGTGCGGGGACCAGGAGTGGCGCGGGGTAAGTATATTTCCTGTGAGGGGCATGGCCTATGGGGGGGGGGGGGACAGTTTATAGTATTGGATAACCCATTTAAATATGTGTTTATGAGTTCAGGAGCTCAGAGCTAAGAGCTACACATGAGCCGTCAAAACAAAACACAAAGTGAAAGCTTGCAAATACAAGGTTTATTAAAAAAAAAATCTGTGTAACTCAGAAATTTTAATAAAGACCAATTGAAAAATAGTTTAACCCAAATTGAGTAAAATGCAATCATAAAAAAAATCACTTAAAGGGAACCTGTCATCTCCGAAACACCCCCTGAACTAGAGTAAGCGTTGTATAGTGTAAGTGATGCTGAATCTGAATATGTAAGTTTTATCTTCATACTCACTTCCATTCTGATGCTGTGCTCCCACAAACCAGCAGTAAAATGCACTCACTGGACTCTTCTTTGAGTCCTCTCCATTATGTGAGTGAGCACCGGAGTCCACTGAGTGCATTTTACTGCAGGTTTGTGGGAGCACAGCGTCAGAATGGAAGGGAGTATGAAGATAAAAATTACATAACCAGACTCAACGTCACTTACACTATACACCGCTTACTCTAGTTCAGGAAGTGTTTCAGAGCTGACAGGTTCCCTTTAAGGCGCCTTTACACCAGGCAAATTTTGGGAAGGAGCCTTGTCTAAAGGTTCTGTAAAATCCTGTGTAATTAGCTATCTCCTGCCCGAGACAAGGAATCCATACGGAGTGACTGCAGTAGCCATCCCTCTTCCTCATACAGGAGAGATGATTGCTGAACGTAAGGCCCCTTTCAAATGAGCAAGTGTCACACTCCGGACTCCCGTCCTGACGCTTCCAGAACTGCCGCAAAAATGCTGATCCGCAAAAATGCGGGAATAGATGTGGCCCCATTCACCTCTATGGGCCCGCGAGCTGCGGCACGGAGCTAGCTTTTGAAGCATGTCCTATACTTGTCCGTGCGCACAGACAAGTATAGGCATTTTCAATGGGGCCGCACGGTGTGTGTTCCGAGCGCTGCGGAACAAACGCCAGGCGGCCCCCGTATATTTGCGGGTCCGCAGTAATGCGGGCCCGCAAATATACGGTCGTGTGAATGGGGCCTTACAGTTCTGGAATGTATTGGATAACACTAATAGCATTACGTCAATGTGCCGCAGTACATTCCAAACCTCTAAGGGTTACATAGCATCATAAATCTATATAACGCTATGCGACCCCGGCAGTTCTGGGAGGTCAGGACGGGAGCTGGAGCATGACATTCGCGCGTATGAAAGGGGCCTACCTGCAGTTCTCACCTCCTCCGATGAGCAGGCAAATATGAACAGATCACGATAATTGCCTGCACAGTCGGCCCGTGTAAAGGATCACGTCGGGATGCCCACCCATCTCCTGTATATTGTAGTTTTTTTCCATCCTTCCTATATCCTCACCTCCTGACGCTTTGCTCTGTTCCGGCAGATTCTGTACCACGACTTTGGTTTCCATTATTAAGCCTCAGGCCTGTATCTGGAAACCCGTCTGTGAAGTAGGGGTCTTCTTCCAGCTCACTGCAGGGGACAATAATATATAGATAACTATATAGGAGACCATAGGATGACTGTCTGCACGAGGCGGCTCTTACCAGACCTGACATGCTGCCACTTACTCTGCGCCTTCAAAAGCCTCGCTGTCTTGTGCTCTGCTCTCCTCATGGACTGCGGACAGGTAGCTCCTTGACTCCAGGTTACGCAGCACCAGGCTGTACATACACATCTCCTCAGGTAGCTGTAGTATCTCCTCGAAGAGCCGCAATGTAGTAAGACTTATCTGAGCAAACATGAAATGGCTAAAGGTCATCCTTAGATATAATCACATATCACATGCACCGTACGGGATCACATCCGGTGCTGTCAGAGCTGAGAGTAGAAGGATCTTCCTGGACTCCTATGGACGCCATATAACGGTAGTGTGAAATTCACCTGAATTCTTAGATTTTTGGGGGCGCTTAGCTTTAATACGTGTCGGGCACAGATTTGCACACTAAGGCCTCTTTCACACAAGCATCATGAATTAGCTCCGGATGCGTTCAGGGAAACTCGCACCATTTTGCAAGCAAGTTCAGTCAGTTTTGTCTGCGATTGCGTTCAGTTGTTCAGTTTTTTCCGCGTGGGTGCGATGCGTTTTGATGCGTTTTTCACGAGTGGGATAAAAAACTGAAGGTTTACAAACAACATCTCCTAGCGACCATCAGTGAAAAACGCATTGTATCCGCACTTGCTTCACGATGCAATGCGTGAAAAAAGCAGAATATAGAACATGCTGCGTTTTTCACACAACACAGAACTGATTCGTGAAAAAAAACACTCATGTGCACAGACCCATTGAAATGAATGGGTCAGGATTCAGTGCGGGGGCTATGCGTTCACGTCACGCATTGCACCCGCGCGGAAAAGTCGCTTGTGTGAAAGAGGCCTGAGGCCGCTTTCAGACAAGACTCAGAGCGTGAGTATAACAGCTCCCGACCTGTAGATCAGGGCATGATCTGTTGCTTTTTTACATCTTTTAGCCTACTTCATGTTTTTTTGATTCTACACGTCTGGCAGTAATCAGGCCTGGGTGCGGCTAGTGAAATTTAATTCTGCTTTCCAAAAACTGAGCTTAATCACAGTTAATTCACGGGGAGGAATTATTTTTTCACATAGTGCCAGGTTGGGATAGCTTTTTCCCTTAAAAAGTCCTAATGCACACAGCCGTTGCCCGGCCATGCCCCTGTTGTGGTCCGCAATATGCAGGCCCCGGCCATATGCTCCCCCATTAAAGGATGCAGACCCATTATCTTGAATGGGTCTGCAATCCAGAAGGTCGGTGCGGAACAGAGGCACCAGTTCCGTGGAGTTTCTGTCCGTGCGAACGCACCACAAAAAAAGTAGCGCAAGTTAAACGGGTCAGGATCCATCTGCAGAAGCTGCACGAATGTTGTCCATGCATTGGGGACCGGAAATTGTGGTCCCCAATGCACAGAATGGCCGTGTGCATGAGACCTAATCATCATACCTGTGTGCACTGTGTGTGTATTACATGTCACATCCCAGACATACCTGTGTGCACTGTGTGTGTATTACATGTCACATCACAGACATACCTGTGTGCACTGTGTATTACATGTCACATCCCAGACATACCTGTGTGCACTGTGTATGTGTGTATTACATGTCACATCCCAGACATACCTGTGTGCACTGTGTGTCTGTATTACATGTCACATCCCAGACTTACCTGTGTGCACTGTGTGTCTGTATTACACGTCACATCCCAGACATACCTGTGTGCACTGTGTGTGTATTACATGTCACATCACAGACATACCTGTGTGTACTGTGTGTCTGTATTACATGTCACATCCCAGACATATCTGTGTGCACTGTGTGTGTATTACATGTCACATCCCAGACATACCTGTGTGCACTGTGTGTGTGTATTACATGTCACATCCCAGACATACCTGTGTGCACTGTGTGTCTGTATTACATGTCACATCCCAGACTTACCTGTGTGCACTGTGTGTCTGTATTACATGTCACATCCCAGACATACCTGTGTGCACTGTGTCTGTATTACATGTCACATCCCAGACATACCTGTGTGCACTGTGTGTGTGTATTACATGTCACATCCCAGACATACCTGTGTGCACTGTGTGTCTGTATTACATGTCACATCCCAGACATACCTGTGTGCACTGTGTGTGTATATTACATGTCCACATCCCAGATATACCTGTGTGCACTGTGTGTGTATATTACATGTCACATCCCAGACATACCTGTGTGCACTGTGTGTGTGTGTATTACATGTCACATCCCAGACATACCTGTGTGCACTTGTGTGTGTATTACATGTCACATCTCAGACATACCTGTGTGCACTGTGTGTGTGTATTACATGTCACATCCCAGACATACCTGTGTGCACTGTGTGTGTGTATTACATGTCAATCCCAGACATATCTGTGTGCACTGTGTGTCTGTATTACATGTCACATCCCAGACATACCTGTGTGCACTGTGTGTCTGTATTACATGTCACATCTCAGACATATCTGTGTGCACTGTGTGTCTGTAGTATATGTCACATCCCAGACATACCTGTGTGCACTGTGTGTCTGTATTACATATCACATCCCAGACATATCTGTGAGCACTGTGTGTGTATTACATGTCACATCCCAGACATACCTGTGTGCACTGTGTCTGTGTATTACATGTCACATCCCAGACATACCTGTGTGCACTGTGTGTCTGTATTACATGTCACATCCCAGACATACCTGTGTGCCTGTATTACATGTCACATCCCAGACATATCTGTGTGCACTGTGACATGTAATACAGACACACAGTGCACACAGGTATGTCTGGGATGTGACATGTAATACAGACACACAGTGCACACAGGTATGTCTGGGATGTGACATGTAATACAGACACACAGTGCACACAGATATGTCTGGGATGTGACATGTAATACAGACACACAGTGCACACAGGTATGTCTGGGATGTGACATGTAATACAGACACAGTGCACACAGGTATGTCTGGGATGTGACATATACTACAGACACACAGTGCACACAGATATGTCTGAGATGTGACATGTAATACAGACACACAGTGCACACAGGTATGTCTGGGATGTGACATGTAATACAGACACACAGTGCACACAGGTATGTCTGGGATGTGACATGTAATACAGACACACAGTGCACACAGATATGTCTGGGATGTGACATGTAATACAGACACACAGTGCACACAGGTATGTCTGGGATGTGACATGTAATACACACACAGTGCACACAGGTATGTCTGAGATGTGACATGTAATACACACACAGTGCACACAGGTATGTCTGGGATGTGACATGTAATACCAGTGCACACAGTTGGGTGACATAATACACACAGTGCACACAGGTATGTCTGGGATGTGACATGTAATACACACACAGTGCACACAGGTATGTCTGGGATGTGACATGTAATAACACACACAGTGCACACAGGTATGTCTGGATGTGACCTGTAATACAGACACACAGTGCACACAGGTATGTCTGGGATGTGACATGTAATACAGACACACAGTGCACACAGGTATGTCTGGGATGTGATATGTAATACACACACAGTGCACACAGATATGTCTGGGATGTGACCTGTAATACAGACACACAGTGCACACAGGTATGTCTGGGATGTGACATGTAATACACACACACACAGTGCACACAGGTATGTCTGGGATGTGACATGTAATACAGACACACAGTGCACACAGGTATGTCTGGGATATGACATGTAATACAGACACACAGTGCACACAGGTATGTCTGGGATGTGACATGTAATACAGACACACAGTGCACACAGGTATGTCTGGGATGTGACATGTAATACAGACACACAGTGCACACAGGTATGTCTGGGATGTGACATGTAATACAGACACACAGTGCACACAGGTATGTCTGGGATGTGATATGTAATACACACACAGTGCACACAGATATGTCTGGGATGTGACCTGTAATACAGACACACAGTGCACACAGGTATGTCTGGGATGTGACATGTAATACACACACACACAGTGCACACAGGTATGTCTGGGATGTGACATGTAATACAGACACACAGAGCACACAGGTATGTCTGGGATATGACATGTAATACAGACACACAGTGCACACAGGTATGTCTGGGATGTGACATGTAATACAGACACACAGTGCACACAGTGAAGTGACGAGCTCTCTTAGATGTAGCAGAGCTGCGTTTGTCATCTGATATGCTATAGTTGCATGTGACGGGGAGCTGTTACCTCATCAGACAAGTGGTTACACCTCTGGATGAGCTGTGTCCGCAGCTGTGGCACGTGGTCGCTCCTCTTCTCCGGGGCTCTGTCTTCTCCTAGCAGGAAACTCACCAGTCTGTGGATTAGTGGGGAAGGGCCCAGGCGCTGGAGCAGTGCAGAGAGCAGTGCTGTGCTTCGTAGGATACGGAGCTCAGATCTGGAGAAAATACACATGGGTCAATGTAAATCTGTAGGTGACTATCAGGGCAGTAGCAGACGTGCTCTCTCTGCAGGCTCCATACATAGATACTAACACATGGAGAAGTTCCTCTTGCAGAATCGCTCTCAGGTAACCATCTGCTATGGCATCTGCTATGGTCACAGCGATCATCTATGGACAATAACAGAGGGAGAGATTAAGGATACAGAAGAATACCGCCATCATATACAGCAGGGCCGTGCAGGGCCTCACCTCATGGGACTCCTTTAAGAGGCAATTACAGAATTCCACCCAGCACAGAAACCGCCTCACAGTCGCCACTTCAGGTGGCATAGCATTGTATTCCTCACTGCCGACCTCAGTCCTGAAAACCAAAGATGGTGTTAAGCTTGAGGAACATAGGACAGCGTGACCTCCATTTTCTATATAGCGCAGTCCCCTGACCTCCAGTCTGTGTCATCTGCGGCTGTAATGTCACACGGGTGGGTGCTCAGAGGAATCTCACTGTGCAGCTCGCACAGACGTTGCGCCACCTGCTGGCTCAGGTCACTCTGTGCGATGAGACGTGCTGAACCCTCCTGCTGAGCGGCACGCAGGACCCCGAGGAGCGCCTCCCTGGCACGCACCGCCAGTCGTCCGGTCTGTGACTGAGAGAAGAAGCAAGACAGATTACATTCTATGGATGATACTACTGCGATACAGACTGCAAACCATACGTCTCCTCACCACACCGCAAGTCGTCAGCCCTGTTAATCTCTTCCAGTATCAGTTATGGTCCATCCAGTGGACCATTTAGTCTTCTCTGGTTTTATGGTCGGAGGGGGGTCATACAGCAGGTGGTACAATCTTCCAGCATCTCTTCAGCGGCATCCTACATCATTCCCTGCTAAGGTCAGGGGCGGACTGGCCACCAAGGGGTCGCGTTTTTCATACAAGTACAACAATACAGCCCCTGAAAAACCCTCCCTCTCTCCCCTGTGCAGTGCCCTCTCATACTACAACCAACTCTCCAGAAAATTAACCTCCGCCGCTACCAATGTGACGAACTACATTTCTATTACCCTGAATTATCTCAGCCATACTTATAGCGTCTAACACCCATGACCTCGTCAAATCCTGTGATGCTAGTCCAGATTTTACAATCCAGTTCTCCCATTGCTTCTGGAGTTTTTAAGCGCTCCCCTCTTCAGGTAAATTCCTCGTTCCAGCCGAACCAGTTAATTCACAGCCCCTATTAAAGGGGTATTCCCATCTCACAAATGTAGTTTGTATAGTTAGATATAGCCATACCAATATTATTACTAATAGAATGTATTTATATATAATGCACCGTTTAGAAGATTTTCCTATTTCCTATCCATTGTCCCACACACATCAGTCAGGCCGTTGCCCCTGGTTACGACCACCGCAGCCATGTAGTAGTGGTGGCCGGCTTGCTCCTGTTTAAACTCGCTCTGAGGTAACTGCTGTATTGTGAGCGCACATTACATGAGCATGAGGAGACACATCTTAGGGTTGTAGCATTTTTGTCTGTGCTTCCAAAACGCAGAGAAACGGATCCTGTTCCAAGATCAATTCCTCTCTATGGAGCAGGATCCGTTTATAAAGTCTGCGTTTTGGACGGATCCTGACCATTGTGTTTTGGACTGGTAGCATCTAAAACGCAGATGTGAAAGTACCCTAAGATGTGTCTCCGCATGATGATGAAATGTGCGTTCACAATACAGAAGTTACCTCAGAGCGGGTTTGAACAAGAGCAAGTCAGCCACCACTACTACATGGCCGCGGTGGTCGTAACCAGGGGCAACAGCCTGACTGATGTGTGTGGGACAATGGATATACAAATAGGAAAATCTTCTAAACGGTACATTTTATATAAATACATTCTATTAGTAATAATATTGGTATGGCTATATCTAATTATACAAACCACATTTGTGAGATGGGAATACCCCTTTAATTCCTGTTTATTTAGACCAGTTGGCTGAAGCCGGTATTTCACAACTAGCTTCCTGGCACAATATATAGTTTTCGCTATCGCCAATCTGCACCTCTCCATTACTGCTAAGTCCTGAGTGTGGCCCCGTATACCAACTATCGGGTCCCTAGAGGTAGTGATACCAAACACATTATCCACCATGTTGAACACATCTGACCAATATGAACTTAATTCCCTACAGGTCCACATCATGTGAATAAGACCTGCCTCTACCTCCCTGCATCGAGGGCAATTGGCGTTAGGACGGATCCCCATCTTATGGACCATTAGACTCTGTGTAATAGAAATAATTGCTATCGAGGCGGAGCTTCACTGACGGATAGTAATGGTGCATTTTCAAGAACATCTTGCCACTGGACAGACGTCCTTTTCCCATTTTTCTTTTAACCCAGCTATGGGATCCCCCAAGCTCCTCTATAAAGTAAAGTAAGTAAGTAAATGAGATGAGCTTATATGAGGTCGAAGTCACATGATCAAATAAAGCTGTATCAGCTATAGTCCTAGAGATTTCTTTCTCCTGATACTGCATTGCATGTCTCAATTGCAAATATGAATAAAAACCAGACCTTTGTGCATGCTGGGAGTTGTAGTTCATGAGCACCGGAGGTGGTTGACCCCTGGGCTAGATCCTCATATCAGCTCTGACTGTGGAGGGGGCTATATTACCTGACAGAGGCACAGTCTCAGCACAGCCTTGAACAAGGACTGCTTAGGTTTCTTCTTGCTGGGTCCTCCGGCGTCTTCTTCCTCGCCCCTTAAGTTCTCACTCTGTAATATAAAGACACCGTGGTCGTCAATACAGAATGGCGGGTCAGAGGCGGCTTGTACAGGAGCCAGGCCGTGCCCATACCTCCAGGACATGGCAGAGGAGGGATGGCTCCTTCTCCAGTTGGCTGCAGATAGAAAGCAGGAATTGCAGCTCCTCCTTGTGAGCGGTGACCCCGACAGTGTCTCCACCCAGCGCGATCAGCTTCTGTGGAAGAAAGAAAAGGAATATAGAAGACGCAGGAAATAAGTGACAAATTCCATGTCCCTCGTAGTGGCCGCAGCACAGCCGGATGTGGCCGAACCTCCCAAGTCTGCTCACTCTACAGATTAAGTGTGAACGAGCTGCCATTAGGCCTTTAACAATCAACAGTAAGCCCTCGTCCACATTTCCGTGTCAGGTCCGTGAAAAAAAAAAGCGCACGTTTCATCCGTGAAGTATCTGTGGTTGGTTCGTGTGTCCGTGTTTACCATCCGTGTTTTGTCCGTAATTCACTGACGTTGCTCAGCTGAAAATTAATTTCCAAAGAATCTACTATCAGTCTTCAGTGAAAAACGGACGCAACACGGATGTGTGTCAGTGAGACAAAGACTTCTATGTGCGTGCTTGGTCAGAATCACGGATCAAAGTTGTGCATGTCCCCATGACCCAGTCAGTAAAAAAACACTGGATTATGAACAGACACATTTAAAATCAATGGGTACGTGTACTGTCCGTGGAAAATGCGTACAGCACACGTCAGTGAAAAAACGGAAATGTGGACGAGGCCTTAGGGTGCTGGCACACAGCGCGGTTCTGACGCAGTTACATGCATTCACAACGCTATTTTTGATTGCAGCCTGCTGAAATTAATGAACCCTTCCCCGATTTTCAGTTTTCGTTTTTCGCTCCCCGTCTTACCAGAGCCATAACTTTTTTATTTTTCCGTTCATGTAGCTGTATAAGGCCCCATTCACACGACCGTATGTGTTCCTAGCTCCGTAGAAATACGGCACAGAAGTACGGAGGTACTTCCGCAAAAATACGGATACCGAAGCATACGGAAGCATCAAAAGTCTTCCGTATTTTTGGGGATCCGCAAAAATACGGAAGGTGTCTTTGAAATTATTTTACATAAAGATTTTGACTGTGAATTGAAAAAAAACGTCAGGAAGGCTGCTAAGCTGGCTAATTTGAAAACTGCGTTGTGCGAGTCTGATGGAGGACCCCTCCCCTCTCCTGACATGTCTGCTTTACTCACTACTTGCATCCCCCATGTAATAACAATTCTGGAGTCTCTATTCTTATGACTCTATGTTGTGCCATTCCTCTATTATTCCTGCTGAAAGTTATGAATGAATTGCTAGCAGTCTGCAATAAAGGTCTACTGGGTGTTACCCAGCCTGGGTATTAAGGGGTTAATAGACTGAACCCTCAGGAGGCACTCCAGCTTAGGAACCTTTTTCATACAGAAGACACAGTTTCAGTAAATAAGATGAGGAGGAAAACGTCATACTTGCACGGGCCGGTGGACGTTGATGTAGTGCAGCAGGGGGCGCTGCACCTTGGTCAGGAGGCGACTGAAGAACACCAAGACTTGCTGTCTCATCCCAGGCGGGTACTGCGGGTAGGAAGAAGATAGCGTCACGAACAGGACAGGATGGTAAAATGCAGAAAACATCCTCATGTGCTCCAGATACACCCGATGAGATGTGACGCCATCACTGCAGGAGGTATCCCCCCAAAAATTAACCTATTGTGTGGTTAACGTCTTTTAACAGGGAAGCCTATGGGCGACATATGGCTGCGCCGTGACACCATTTTGTGTACCTACCTCCGCTTTAGCCAGGGTGCAGAGCGTTTCTAGTATCTTGTGCTGCAGTAGATACTCCATGCAGGGTCCAGTATTGTCGGAAGGTCCACTGCTATTTCCATCCTCTGGGTCTCCTCTGGTCCCACATTCGTTTTCCTCGTACACAAGGATGTCCAGAAGCTGACGGAGCCGCCATGGGATGTCCGTGTTACGGGCCGGACAGGACTCGTCTGCAGAGAAAGAGAAACCATCTGATGATGACTTCCATGAACGCATTCACCTTCAGACTGGATACCGTGTGAGGACTGGTTGACTTTTTGATCACCTTTTATTCCATTTTTAGGGTGGGTGAAGTAACCAAAAAAACGACAGTATTATATACAGGGGTACAGTGTGTGGCAGTATTATACACAGGAGGTACAGTGTATGGCAGTATTATATACACGAGGTCCAATGTGTGGCAGTATTATATACACGAGGTCCAGTGTGTGGCAGTATTATATACACGAGGTCCAGTGTGTGGCAGTATAATATACAGGGGGTCCAGTGTGCGGCAGTATTATATACACGAGGTCCAGTGTGTGGCAGTATAATATACAGGGGGTCCAGTGTGTGGCAGTATTATATACAGAAGTCTAGGGTGTGGCAGAATTATATACATGAGGTCCGGTGTGTGGGAGAATTCTATATAGGGGTCCAGTGTGTGACAGTATTATATACAGGGGTCCAGTGTGTAGCAGAATTATATACAAGAGGTCCAGTGTGTGGCAGTATTATATACAAGAGGTCCAGTGTGTGGCAGTATTATATACAAGAGGTCCAGTGTGTGGCAGTATTATATACAGGGGTCCAGTGTGTGGCAGTATTATATACAGGGGTCCCAGTGTGTGGCAGTATTATATACAAGAGGTCCAGTGTGTGGCAGTATTATATACAAGAGGTCCAGTGTGTGGCAGTATTATATACAAGAGGTCCAGTGTGGTGGCAGTATTATATACAGAGGTCCAGTGTGTGGCAGTATTATATACATGAGGTCCAGTGTGTGGCAGTATTATATACATGAGGTCCAGTGTGTGGCAGTATTATATACAGGGGTCCAGTGTGTGGGAGTATTATATACAGGGGTCCAGTGTGTGGCAGTATTATATACAGGGGTCCAGTGTGTGGGAGTATTATATACAGGGGTCCAGTGTGTGGGAGTATTATATACAGGGGTCCAGTGTGTGGCAGTATTATATACAGAGGTCCAGTGTGTGGCAGTATTATATACAGGCGTATAGTGTGTGGCAGTATTATATACAAGCATACAGTCTGTGGCAGTATTATGTTCACTTACCCTGATGATACCACACATGTGGTGCTGTTTTTTGTTTACTTTTTCTTTAGCTGTATATAATACTGCCACGGACTGTACCCCCTGTATATAATACTGCCACACACTGGACATCCTGTATATAATACTGCCACACACTGGACCTCTGTATATAATACTGCCACACACTGTATGCTTGTATATAATACTGCCACACACTGGACCTCTTGTATATAATACTGCCACAGACTGTACGCCTGTATACAATACTGCCACAGACTGCACCTCCTGTATATAATACTGCCACACACTGGACATCCTGTATATAATACTGCCACGGACTGTACCCCCTGTATATAATACTGCCACACACTGGACATCCTGTATATAATACTGCCACACACTGGACCTCTTGTATATAATACTGCCACAGACTGTACGCCTGTATACAATACTGCCACAGACTGCACCTCCTGTATATAATACTGCCACACACTGTAAACCTGGATACCGTGTGAGGACCCCCCTCCCAGTACAAGTTCAGACATTTTTGCTTGCGGCTGCTGTTAACGGAACCCAGTAACACATTGTACGAAGATTCTAAGGCGGGTGATTAGGGCGTCACTTACCGGTTGTCTCCAGGTAGTACTGGGTCACCCCTTTCCAGTGCTGGATGAAGGATTGCAGAAGGTCCTGAGCCGGCTCCCGCTGGAAGAAGACACATGGACATTCACTGCATGGGACTGACATATGTGATATATGATACATGCACCAGGATAACGGCATACGTGATGGTATCTGGAAGGGCTACAGAGAGGGGGTCTGGTACCAAAATGGAGAGCTGCCCCCCCCATATGGACGGAGGCTGTGACCTCACATGGCGGGATCTATGGACTTATGGACTCTAACGTTTGGTGTCCGTTCAGCTGGACGCTTCCTTACCGGATTTTTTCCGGTTTCTATGAATAAATCTGTGACAGAGACCACAAATGCAGATGTGAACAAGCCCTTACTGAGGTATTCTAGGTGACGTTACCACCCAAGGGCACCATATGGCGAAGCACAGTGGTGTATGGAGGAGCAGCAGACTGGTATGGGCACCGCAAGTTGTATAGGCCTGTAGTATAGTCGGGTGTGTGAGACCATCTGGCTATGCATAGTACACTGGGCACCTTGGCACTGGTGATGCCCGCTACTTAGGCTGACACGTTCTGGCTGCATTTTGATGAGAATTGGCTTTTCTTTAAACGTGGGTCACCTGAGGGAAGGTGTCCTGCTGAAAAATAGGCATGAAAAATCGATGTCATGGTTCATGACATATTCACGTTGGCACGGTTTAGGAGGACACGCTCCCTGCTTGACACTGTTTATGAGGACACGCTCCCTGGCTGGCACCTGGCTGACACTTTATGAGGACACGCTCCCTGGCTGACACGGTTTATGAGGACACGCTCCCTGGCTGCCACTGTTTATGAGGACACGCTCCCTGGGCGGTTGGGCCCCCTGGGCACGGTTTATGAGGACACGCTCCCTGGCTGGCACGGTTTATGAGGACACGCTCCCGGCGGCCGTTTGAGGACCCCCTGGCTGGCACGGTTTATGAGGGCACGCTCCCTGGCTGACACGGTTTATGAGGGCACGCTCCCTGGCTGACACGGTTTATGAGGGCACGCTCCCTGGCTGACACTGTTTATGAGGGCACGCTCCCTGGCTGACACTGTTTATGAGGGCACGCTCCCTGGCTGACACTGTTTATGAGGGCACGCTCCCTGGCTGACACTGTTTATGAGGACACGCTCCCTGGCTGACACTGTTTATGAGGACACGCTCCCTGGCTGACACTGTTTATGAGGGCACGCTCCCTGGCTGGCAATGTTTATGAGGACACACTCTCTGGTGCTGTTTATGAGGACACGCTCCCTGGCTGCCACTGTTTATGAGGACACGCTCCCTGGCTGACACTGTTTATGAGGGCACGCTCCCTGGCTGACACTGTTTATGAGGGCACGCTCCCTGGCTGGCAATGTTTATGAGGACACACTCTCTGGTGCTGTTTATGAGGACACGCTCCCTGGCTGCCACTGTTTATGAGGACACGCTCCCTGGCTGACACTGTTTATGAGGGCACGCTCCCTGGCTGACACTGTTTATGAGGGCACGCTCCCTGGCTGACACTGTTTATGAGGGCACGCTCCCTGACTGACACTGTTTATGAGGGCACGCTCCCTGGCTACTACTGTTTATGAGGGCACGCTCTCTGGCTGACACTGTTTATGAGGACACGCTCCCTGGCTGACACTGTTTATGAGGACACGCTCCCTGACTGACACTGTTTATGAGGGCACGCTCCCTGGCTGACACTGTTTATGAGGGCACGCTCCCTGGCTGGCAATGTTTATGAGGACACACTCTCTGGTGCTGTTTATGAGGACACGCTCCCTGGCTACTACTGTTTATGAGGGCACGCTCTCTGGCTGACACTGTTTATGAGGACACGCTCCCTGGCTGACACTGTTTATGAGGACACGCTCCCTGGCTGACACTGTTTATTGAGGACACGCTCCCTGGCTGACACTGTTTATGAGGACACGCTCCCTGGCTGACCTGTTTATGAGGGCACGCTCTCTGGCTGGCAATGTTTATGAGGACACACTCTCTGGTGCTGTTTATGAGGACACGCTCCCTGGCTGCCACTGTTTATGAGGACACGCTCCCTGGCTGACACTGTTTATGAGGGCACGCTCCCTGGCTGACACTGTTTATAGGGCACGCTCCCTGGCTGGCAATGTTTATGAGGACACACTCTCTGGTGCTGTTTATGAGGACACGCTCCCTGGCTGCCACTGATATGAGGACACGCTCCTGGCTGACACTGTTTATGAGGACACGCTCCCTGGCTGACACTGTTTATGAGGGCACGCTCCCTGGCTGCCAATGTTTATGAGGACACACTCTCTGGTGCTGTTATTGAGGACACGCTCCCTGGCTGCCAACTGGTTTATGAGGACACCGCTCCTGGCTGACACTGTTTATGAGGGCACGCTCCTGGCTGCCACTGTTTATGAGGGCACGCTCCCTGGCTGGCATGTTTATGAGGACACACTCTCTGGTGCTGTTTATGAGGACACGCTCCCTGGCTGCAACTGTTTATGAGGACACGCTCCCTGGCTGACACTGTTTATGAGGACACGCTCCTGGCTGACACTGTTTATGAGGACACGCTCCCTGGCTGACACTGCTCACACTGGCTGCACTGTGACACTCCCTGGCACTTGTTTATGAGGGCACGCTCCCTGGCTGACACTGTTTATGAGGGCACGCTCCCTGAATGACACTGTTTTATGAGGGCACGCTCCCTGAATGTTTTGTTATGAGCTCCCTGGCACGCTCCCTGGCTGACACTGTTTATGAGGGCACGCTCCTGGCTGAATGACACTGTTTATGAGGACACGCACTCCCTGTTGCATGTTTATGAGGACACGCTCCCTGGCTGCCACTGCTGCACACTGTTTATGAGGACACGCTCCCTGGCTGACACTGTTTATGAGGACACGCACTGTTTTTATGAGGACACGCTCCCTGAATGACACTGTTTATGAGGACACACTCCCCGGCTGCACTGTTTATGAGGACACACTCCCCGGCTGCACTGTTTATGAGGGCACGCTCCCTGAATGACACTGTTTTATGAGGGCACGCTCCCTGGCTGCCACTGTTTATGAGGGCACGCTCCCTGGCTGGCAATGTTTATGAGAGCACGCTCCCTGGCTGACAATGTTTATGAGGACACGCTCCCTGGCTGGCAATGTTTATGAGGACACGCTCCCTGGCTACTACTGTTTATGAGGGCACGCTCTCTGGCTGACACTGTTTATGAGGACACGCTCCCTGGCTGACACTGTTTATGAGGACACGCTCCCTGGCTACCACTGTTTATGAGGATACGCTCCCTGGCTGCCACTGTTTATGAGGATACGCTCCCTGGCTGGCAATGTTATGAGGGACACGCTCCCTGGCTGGCAATGTTTATGAGGACACGCTCCCTGGCTGGCAATGTTTATGAGGACACGCTCCCTGGCTGACACTGTTTATGAGGGCACGCTCCCTGGCTGACACTGTTTATGAGGGCACGCTCCCTGGCTGACACTGTTTATGAGGGCACGCTCCCTGGCTGACACTGTTTATGAGGGCACGCTCCCTGGCTCCCTGGCTGACACTGTTTATGAGGGCACGCTCCCTGGCTGACACTGTTTTATGAGGGCACGCTCCCTGGCTGACACTGTTTATGAGGGCACGCTCCCTGGCTGACACTGTTTATGAGGGCACGCTCCCTGGCTGACACTGTTTATGAGGGCACGCTCCCTGGCTGACACTGTTTATGAGGGCACGCTCCCTGGCTGACACTGTTTATGAGGGCACGCTCCCTGGCTGGCAATGTTTATGAGAGCACGCTCCCTGGCTGGCAATGTTTATGAGGGCACGCTCCCTGGCTGACAATGTTTATGAGGGCACGCTTCCCTGGCTGGCAATGTTTATGAGGACACGCTCCCTGGCTGACACTGTTTATGAGGGCACGCTCCCTGGCTGACAATGTTTATGAGGACACGCTCCCTGGCTGGCAATGTTTATGAGGGCACGCTCCCTGGCTAGCAATGTTTATGAGGGCACGCTCCCTGGCTGACGCTGTGTATGAGGGCACGCTCCCTGGCTGGCAATGTGTATGAGGGCACGCTCCCTGGCTGACACTGTTTATGAGGGCACAGTCCCTGGCTGACACTGTTTATGAGGACACACTCCCTGACACTGGTTATGGGCACTTTCTACACCAGCATTCCCCCCAACCTGTGGGTCTTTACGACTTTCAAAACTACAACTCCCACCATGCACTCTGGGAGTTTTAGTTCGCCCCTTTACCGGCTGAGGGCTGACACGTAGCAGAGCCGTGCACATTGCGCCAGTTGACGTCACGTGACCCGGTGTTACCGGACGGAACCGGAGATATGACGTAGCGCACATTCCACGTCACATGGCCTCAGTGCACGGCCGGGCCTGCAGTTATGGCTACTGACGGGCACTTACCGTCTCTACGGCCTGCTGCAGGAGGGCTCCGAGGCGGCTCCACATTGTTCCGTCTGCCTCACCTGCCGTCGTGTCATTCACGGGCTGTCCGCCATGTTTCCCAGCTAATCCTCAGTGTACACACGGCGGGCCATGGTGTCATTGCTCCCGGTGTCAGGCCCAGTCACCGGTATTTCCTGAATAGTGCCCCGTCCCACCCTCTCCCGCTCCGCCCACCACGGCGCAGGGCTGTGCGCGAGACAGGCGCCATGATGGAGACTACAGCACGCCTCTATGTGGTCTCCATATATACGTCTATATGTGCTTCTCTGTGCCTGGGAAAGCTGGGTGCTTAGAGGGGGGCCTAAAGGGTGCAAAATCTTGTAGTATTTTTTTTTTTGTGATAACCTCAAAGTTGCTGCTGCAAAAAAAAGTTTTTGCAAAATTTCAGAAAATCAAGATCCAGCGGCAGTGTGTGCATCCAGGTCTACACTGTGGATCTATCCACACAGGACATAGAAAATAGCATAAAAATCCACATGCAGTTTTTAAATATTTTTTTATATTTCATGTGTCTGTACCCCAAGGGGACAGCAGAAATTTACCAGATTTTTCAATCTGCAATGTAAATCCGCAGCATAAAGTAACGTACTGCGGAGATAAAAGCCGCACTGTGGGAGTCGAGTCAGATTTCTTAAAGGGGTTGGCCCATCTCACAGATTTGTGTCACCAATCTATAGATCAGGGCCTGCAAAGTGAAGGAGAGGGGACGGCGCATGCGCAGCCGCCCTCCTTTCATTTCTATGGGAGTGCCTCAGCTATTTCCATTATCCCCATAGAAGTCAATGGAGCGGCAGAGGCAACTTCCGAAAATAGCTGAAGTCCCAAAGAAATGAATGGAGGGCAGCTGCGCATGCGCGGTGCGCTCTTCTGCCTTTTTTTAGGTTCCTACCTCTGGGACCCGCACCTGTCAGACATTGGGATAGCCTAGCGATATGCCACCAACGTGTGAGAAGCTGACACAACATCTTTAACCCTTTCCTGACGCAGCAATTTTCCAGTTTTTCATTTTTTGCCCCCCACCTTCCTGGAGCCATAACTTTTTTATTTTTCTGTTCACATAGCTGTATGAGGGCTTCTTTTGTGCAGGACAAGTTGTACTTTCTAATACCACCATTTAATACAGCATACAATGTAGTGGGAAGCGGGAATAAAAAATTCTAAATCGGGTGGAGTTTTTTTTAAAAAAAAAAAACTGAATTCCGCCACAGTTTTATGGGTTTTATTTTTATGGCGTTCGCTATGCGGTAAAACTTAAATGACTTGTGCTCTTCATTCTCCAGGTCAGTATGATTGCAGGGATACTACACTTGTATGTTTTGTTTTGTTTTTTGAGTTTTAATACTGGGGGAGAAATTTTTTTTAAAAAAAAATTCATTTTTTCTTGTCATTACATATTCTGACCCCATAAGTCTACGGAGATGTGTGAGGACTTATTTTTTGCGTGACAATCTGTAGTTTTTGCTAATATGACTGGTGTTTATGACTTTTTGATCGTTTTTTATAAAAAATTGGGGAAGTAAACTGATAAAAAAAAAAAGGTGAATTGGCCGTTTTTAAGTTATTTTCTATTTTAATAATACAGATGTTTTCGCATAATGAAATGCCCATGTTATTTTTTTAATTGTTCTCTTATTTTGATTTGGGGGAAAGAGGGGTGATTTGAATTTTTATTTTTTTCAAAACTTTTAAACTTTTTTTTTTTTTTTTTTTTTTTTTAGGTCTTCAAGTGGACCACAATTGGCAATCATCAGATTGCAACTTGTATAGAATAATGGAATTTGCTATATCCACGCTGGCCAACCTGCGGCTCTCCAGCTGTTGTAAAACTACAACTCCCACCATGCCCTGCTGTAGGCTGAAAGCTGTAGGTAGTCTGGGCATGGTGAGAGTTGTAGTTTTGCAACAGCTGGAGAGCCGCAGGTTGGCCATCCCTGGCTATATCCCAGTTCAGTGCTGCCACCTGCTGGTCTGAGCTGTAATATAAAAGTAATGAACCTGGAAGCCATTTACAGGCTCAGGTTCATTATTGGGGGGCTCGCCCTCCTGACCCAGTTTTAGAACTCTCAGATGCCATGGCCACTACATCTGAAGGGTGAAATGTCTGCGGTCGGCATTACCGCTAATTGCGAGAATTAGCTGCAGGTATCTGCTTTATGAAACAGCAGGCACCCGCCGGCTATGGGACTCGCTGCACTCTGGATCAAGCGCCAATTTTTAAGACAAGCATGGCGGATGTCAGGAAGGGGTTAAAATCCAGTCCACTTTGCCACTACTGTAATACACAGCAGACTTCCTGCACGTAGGTCCCATGTGGACGTATTCACATGTGGCAGATAAGCAGCAGTGATTTCTGCGATTGTGAATGGGTTTTGCAGAGTGTGATGTCCGTGTTGCAAAATCCACCTCAGCAAGAAGTCTGCCTCATGTGAATTCCCCTGTAAGCGCTCATACACACTGGCACCGAGCCTGTATGGCTGCCTTAGGACCAGGCCAAAGAGCAGGGGTCCCCAAACTACGGCCCAAGGGCCGCATGCGGGCCCCTGAGGCCATTTATCCAGCCCCTGCTGCACTTCTGTCTTTTCCTGGTGGATAAAATAAAAACCTCTCCCGCTCCGGGTCCGGCGCTCCTCTGTCTTCTCGGGCAGAGAAGACAGAGGAGCGCCGGACCCACGGAGCAGGAGAGGTAAGGGAGGTTTTTATTTTATTCTGATGAGGGCACAGTGGGCTGATCTGAAGTCTGATGGGGGCACAGTGGGCTGATCTGAGGTCTGATGGGAGCACAGTGGGCTGATCTGAGGTCTGATGGGGGCACAGTGGGCTGATCTGAGGTCTGATGGGGGCAAAATGGGCTGATCTGAGGTCTGATGGGGGCGCAGTGGGCTGATCTGAGGTCTGATGGGGGCACAGTGGGCTGACCTGAGGTCTTATGGGGGCACAGTGAGCTGATCTGAGGTCTGAAGGGGGCACAGTGAGCTGAAGTCTGATGGGGGCACAATGGGCTGATCTGAGGTCTGATGGGGGCACAATGGGCTGATCTGAGGTCTGATGGGGGCACAGTGAGCTGATCTGAAGTCTGATGGGGGCACAATGGGCTGATCTGAGGTCTGATGGGGGCACAGTGGGCTGATCTGAGGTCTGATGGGGGCACAGTGGGCTGATCTGAGGTCTGATGGGGGCGCAGTGGGCTGATCTGAAGTCTGATGGGGGCACAGTGGGCTGATCTGAGGTCTGATGGGGGCACAGTGAGCTGATCTGAAGTCTGATGGGGGCACAATGGGCTGATCTGAGGTCTGATGGGGGCACAATGGGCTGATCTGAGGTCTGATGGGGGCACAATGGGCTGATCTGAAGTCTGATGGGGGCACAATGGGCTGATCTGAGGTCTGATGGGGGCACAATGGGCTGATCTGAAGTCTGATGGGAGCACAATGGGCTGATCTGAGGTCTGATGGGGGCACAATGGGCTGATCTGAGGTCTGATGGGGGCACAATGGGCTGATCTGAGGTCTGATGGGGGCACAATGGGCTGATCTGAAGTCTGATGGGGGCACAATGGGCTGATCTGAGGTCTGATGGGGGCACAATGGGCTGATCTGTGGTCTGATGGGGGCACAATGGGCTGATCTGTGGTCTGATGGGGGCACAATGGGCTGATCTGTGGTCTGATGGGGGCACAGTGGGCTGATCTGAGGTCTGATGGGGGCACAGTGGGCTGATCTGAGGTCTGATGGGGCACAGTGGGCTGATCTGAGGTCTGATGGGGCACAGTGGGCTGATGGGGGCACAGTGGGCTGATCTGAGGTCTGATGGGGCACAGTGGGCTGATGTGGGGTCTGATGGGGGCACAGTGGGCTGATCTGAGGTCTGATGGGGCACAGTGGGCTGATGTGGGGTCTGATGGGGGCACAGTGAGCTGATCTGAAGTCTGATGGGGGCACAATGGGCTGATCTGAGGTCTGATGGGGCACAATGGGCTGATCTGAGGTCTGATGGGGGCACAATGGGCTGATCTGAGGTCTGATGGGGCACAATGGGCTGATCTGAAGTCTGATGGAGCACAATGGGCTGATCTGAGGTCTGATGGGGGCACAATGGGCTGATCTGAAGTCTGATGGGGGCACAATGGGCTGATCTGAGGTCTGATGGGGCACAATGGGCTGATCTGAGTGATGGGGCACAATGGCTGATCTGGGTCTGATGGGGGCACAATGGGCTGATCTGTGGTCTGATGGGGCACAATGGGCTGATCTGTGGTCCTGATGGGGGCACAGTGGGCTGATCTGAGGTCTGATGGGGGCACAGTGGGCTGATCTGAGGTCTGATGGGGCACAGTGGGCTGATGTGGGGTCTGATGGGGGCACAGTGGGCTGATCTGAGGTCTGATGGGGCACAGTGGGCTGATCTGAGGTCTGATGGGGCACAATGGGCTGATCTGAGGTCTGATGGGGGCACAATGGGCTGATCTGTGGTCTGATGGGGCACAGTGGGCTGATGTGGGGTCTGATGGGGGCACAGTGGGCTGATCTGAGGTCTGATGGGGCACAGTGGGCTGATCTGAAGTCTGATGGGGGCACAATGGGCTGATCTGAGGTCTGATGGGGGCACAATGGGCTGATCTGTGGTCTGATGGGGGCACAATGGGCTGATCTGTGGTCTGATGGGGGCACAATGGGCTGATCTGTGGTCTGATGGGGGCACAGTGGGCTGATCTGAGGTCTGATGGGGGCACAGTGGGCTGATCTGAGGTCTGATGGGGCACAGTGGGCTGATGTGGGGTCTGATGGGGGCACAGTGGCTGATCTGAGGTCTGATGGGGGCACAGTGGGCTGATCTGAGGTCTGATGGGGGCACAGTGGGCTGATCTGAGGTCTGATGGGGGCACAACGTTTGTTTTTTTTACTTTAAAATAAGATGTGTGCATAGGGATTTGTTCATAATTTTTTTTTTTTTATAGTCTGGCCCTCCAACGGTCTGAGGGACAGTGAACTGGCCCCCTGTGTAAAAAGTTTGGGGACCCCTGCTGTAGAGCCTTTCATGGTGTAAGTAAAGGGATGAATGCTTCTAGGTGAGGTGTTGAGGGCTTTTTTTTCAGTTTCACCCCATTTGGATTTTTTTACACTGCATCATATGTAACAGTAAATGGTGACATTAGAAAGTACAACTTGTCCTTCAAAAAAACAAACCCTCATACTGCTATGTGAATGTAAAAATAAAAAAGTTATGGCTCCGGGAAGACAGGAAGTGAAAAACTAAAAGGATGGATCACGAACCCATTCAAATTGAATGGGTCTGGATCAGTCTGTGGTATCCGCATGGATGTTGTACGTGCATTGGGGACCGCAGATTGCAGTCCCCAAGTGCATGAGGCCTTAGCAGATCCCTGTTTCCGCTGATGGAAGTAAATGAGAGCAGCTCAGGTCCACTACACAATGGGGCTGTAGTTCTGGCGATATTGATGGCTTATCAACATAAAAATCCTGGAGAAACCCTGTTTCCGTTTTTGTTTCTTACTCTCTGCCTTCCCAAAGCTATAACCTTTTTATTTTTCCATTCACATAGTCCATATGGGGGCTTGTTTTTTGTGGGACAAGTTGTACTTTCTAATGGCACCATTTAATATTACATACAATGAAAATGGGGTGAAATTGGAAAAAAACAAAAACATTTCCTCACTGGTTACCGCATAGTACCGCCTATGCGGTAAAACTGACCTGTTCCCTTCATTCTCCGGGTCAGTATGAATACAGCAGTACATTAATATAGTTTTTTTAGTTTTCATACTGAACAAAAAAAACACATTTTTCTTTCTTGTCAACGCTATATTCTGGCCCTAATAACTTTTTTATTGTTACGTCTACGGAGCTGTTTGAGGGGCTCATTTTTTTTGTGTTTTTTTTTACACCATTTTGGCATGTGTATGACTTTTTGATTTTTTTTTATTCAATTTTTTTGGATGGTGAAGCGATAAAAAATGGCGAATCGTCTTTTTTTTCCATTACTCTGTTCGCCATATAAGATAAATATTTTATAGTTTTATAGTACGGGTGATTTTGGATGTGTGGATGCCTATGATGTTTATTTTTTTTAATAGTTTATTTTTTACTTTTTACACATTGGATGGCTTCTGTCATAGACTTCAGCGCATTAGCATTGGAGTCTATGAGAATTTGACTGTGTTTTTATGGAGCCCTGCCACAGACCGGATTTCTATAGGCACGTAGGGGGTCATTTATTATCCTTAATTATGCCTATATTAGGGGTATTTCAGGCACAGACTGTGGCGCAATGGTTAGTTGTGCCACAATCTGAGATTTTTCCCTGCTCACACCAGTTCTAAAAAAGTGGAAGGGGAAGAGGCCGATAGGCCTGCCTCATTTATCATTTTCTATGCCTTTTTTTTTTTTAAAAAACCTATACAAGTGTGGTATCGCTGGATTCGTATTGAACCGCAGAATAAAGACGTCATCTCAGTTTTAACACACAGTGAACGCTGTGATGACAAAACCTCGAAAACCTTGGTAGAACCCCATTTTCCAAATACAAACAAAAGACATTTAAATTAAATGGTAATTAAAAAATACATCTTGTCTGGAAAAAATAATGTGAAAAATAAAAAAGTTATGGCTATTGGAACCTAGGGAGGAAAAGAAAATTAAAATTATAAAAAACAAAAGTGGGTTATTATTTTCCAGTATTCTAGGTTAGGACTAGTGATAAGCGAATTTCATATTTTGAAGTTAATTTTTCGGTTCGGGTTGTGGTATAAGCTGAATTGCGTTACCACGCAACTCTATGACAGAATGCATAACGGAATGCCTTTAGAAGCATTCCTTTATTCATTCCATCATAATAGAAGTCTATGGGCTGCATAATGGATCCGTCCGATTTCGGTTATGCTGGAGAGGACTGCCCTGCATAACGGAAACGGGACGGATCTGTTATGCAGGGCACAGACTTCTATTATGGTGGAATGAATAACGGAATGCCTCTAAAGGTATTCCGTTATCGAATCGCGTTATGGTCCGTGGTAGCGCAATTCAGCAAAATTGCACCAAAAACGAACTTCAAAATTTTTGAAAATCGCTCATCCCTAGTTAGGATGTAAATACATTGACGTATTTATGGGGATTTTCCAGAACCGTGAAAATTATGCACGAGTCAGAATATTCAGTAACCTTTAATAATTATAATAATAATATTAATTATACATCAGAAGCCAAAAAAAATGAAAAGAAAAAGCTTCAACACCGAAGGTAGACACAGGACACGTATGTAGAAGGCGCGAGTGAAAGTAAAGGTGGGGGTGTGACAGCGGAGTGGTGAGAGGCTAATAGTCATGAGGACGTGGAGTGTGGTGTGAGGCACACAGGTGGGACATACACTGAAGCACGTGTGACTAGGAAAGAGCATGTACCAAAAAATTTATCATATCACAAACCACACACAGCAGAAGAGAGGGGTAAAAAACTGCCATTTTTTTTTCGGAGATAAGAGCCCGGTTGTCCTTTGGGCGATGGATGGAGACGGGAATGCGGTAAACTGAAAGCACTCACCCATATAACACACACACAGCGCTGGGGGTAAGTAGCACCTCCGCCCCTACTCGCTAATCGGTCATATTATACTGACGGCGTCCTACCTCATGTAACGTGTGCAGACCCTAGAAGCTGTGTCCCATCTGATATGTCCATATAGAACTATGAATGCCACCTAACAGGCAGGAGGAATATTCGGAATAGGATCTGCTGGGTCAGAACCTGGCTATATATATATATATAGGATTCTATGGGGGATCTGTTGTGATCTGTTGTACGTGTGTTCAAGTGATCCGTCATACAGAATAGTGTATGACGTTGCATAATTAAGGGGTATCTAAGGTATATCATAATTTGGTCCTATAGGAGTCTGAGGTGTCTTAAGTAAAGGAAGGGGGGGTCGTTCATCGACGTTGGATGATTGACGTAAGGTTCTCCGGCCCCCGTGAGGTCACTCATATCAGACGTGCTGGTCCGGTCCACCCCATTTACTCTGCTCTTCCCTAGCGGTGCCCTTAGAAGAGAAGCAGTTTTCGTTTGAGCTCATTTCTTCTCCACAGCGGCATTTTTACAAATTCATCCAATGCCATGCCGAAGAGCCGCTGGAATTCCTCGGGGGCGAGGTACCTCTGGGGAGGGAGCAAGTTTAAAAACGGTATTAGCATCCTCCAGATGAGCCGGCACCATGATGTCCAGAGGAGGAAATCATATATGTATGTCCTTACCTCTAGCTGAGTCTTATCTACCCCAGGAGGCAGTTTCTGGCGCCCCCTGTTGGTCACCATTAACATTTCATAAGGAAAGACCTGAAAAAGAATCGGAAAGACCCATTTTTTTTAAAAAAATGTAAAGCAGCACATGGAAGGGTTCAGTCATGTACCAGAAGAATTGGTGGGTAATGTCATCATATACAGCAGCACCTTTCCCATATATACAGTGAGCACCAGAAGGCACCCCATGCGTTAGGGCTAATGCACATGACCATATGTATTTTGCGCAAGAACGGATCCGCAAAAAATATGGATGACATCCGTGTGCATTCTGTATTTTGCGGAACGGAACAGCCGGCCCCTAATAGAACAGTCCTATCCTTGTCCGTAGTATGGACAATAATTGAACATGTTCTATTTTTTTTGCAACACGGACATACGGAAACGGAATGCAAACGGAGTAACTTCCGTTTTTTTTGTGGGCCCATTGAAATGAATAGTCCGCAAAAAAAAAAAACGGAACGGACACGGAAAGAAAATACGTTCATGTGCATGAGCCCTTAAAGGGATTTGCCAGACTCCTGATATTAAGGGCTCATGCACACAAACATATTTTCTTTCCGTGTCCATTCTGTTTTTGTTTGCGGACCGTATGCGGAACCATTCATTTCAATGGGTCAGCAAAAAAAAACAGAAGTTAGTCCGTGTGCATTCCGTTTCCGTATGTCCGTATTTCTGTTCTGAAAAAAAATAGAACATGTCCTATTATTGTCGGCATTACGGATGAGGATAGGACTGTTCTATTAGGGGCCAGCTGTTCCGCAAAATATGGAATGCACACAGACGTCATACGCATTTTTTGCGGATACGTTTTTTGCGGACCGCAAAATACATATGGTCGTGTGCATGAGGCCTAAAGATGTGTCCTCAGGATAGGTCGTGATTACTCAGCCAGTGGGGGTCTGACATTCACTGCGGAACAGCGGACTGCTCCTCAGATAGGAGCATAGCCCTCAATGAGGTCTTCCAATGAACTCTTTGGGGAAAATTATGTGGCAAAAATATATTTTAAAAAAGTATGATTAAAAAATAAAAAGATGATTAAAAAATAAAAAGATAATAAAATTCAAATAAAAAAAATGCCTGTGTCTTTTAATGAGCTCTTATGGGACATATTATGTAGAAAAAAATGTAAAAAAAACTAAATACAAATAAAAATAAAGAAAAAAATAAAAATTGCAAACTATCCAAAACCGTTCACGTGAAAGTATACAAATGATCTATTAAAATGACCGACACAAAATAGGGAACTCATGGGCGGAGCCTGACTGCCTAGCGTGATGGTCGCTTGTTAGAGTGCTCCTCCACTACGAGTCTGTTTCTACCTCATTTTAACAGCTCATTGCCATTCAAAAATGGTGAAAATTGGGAGAGACAAGCCCAGAGACAGAAGAGAAACCAGGAAGTTGGATTCGAGTGGAACTGACATGGAGAAATACCTCAACAAGACACCTACCTCAGCCGGGGCATGCGCGCACAAGATGGCGCCGGAGGGGAAAAGAGAGCACTCAGTGGACTCTGAAGAAGACAGTTTGTCTGACTCCACGGTGGCGAGTGTGAACAGAGACCCTGTGCTAGTTTCTAGAAGTTTCCTCAAACAAGCCCTATCGCAGGCTATCTCGCCAGTTATGAAAGAGCTTGCTGAGATCAAGTGTGATTTGAAGCAAATAGGCCACAGACTGGAAACGCTAGAAACAAACCAGGCCGCCATGATTAATTATAGTGTGGCTCTCAACAAGAACTATACTGGTCAACTTGAGTCACTCAATGTTGCTTTCGCCCTCATAGAGGACCAAGAGAACCGCAGCCGCCGAAAGAACATCAGGATAAGAGGCATCCCGGAGACTGTTGGTTCGGAGCAGTTGCGAGGGACTGTTGCCGCCATTTTTGCTGATCTCCTCGGGGGTGAAAAAGCGGAGTCCATTGTGGTAGAACGGGTTCACAGATCCCTAAAACCACTGCCGAAGCAAGGGGAACCCCCGTGAGACGTCATATGTGGTCTCCTCAGTTATGTAGACACAGCAGCTTTATTAAAAGCGGTGCGGGAGAGAGAAGAATTACTTTTGGATGGTGAGACCATACTGCTTTTTCAGGACATAGCTCCATCCACTTTGTACAAGCGGCATCAGCTTAAGCCCTTAACAGATCACCTCAAAGCAGGGCAGATTGCCTTTCGGTGGCTTTTCCCATTTGGGCTTATGTTTGCTAAAGGCGGGAAAAGATGCACCATCAGAACGCCGGCAGATCTACCAGCAGCGTGGTCGCTACTTCAGATACCTCCATTAAACATCGCCTCGTGGCTTCATGTACCTGCTCACCAGGAACCGCTTCCCCAGCTACCGGACCCTGGACTCTGGACACTCGTGGGGAAAAGGAAGCCACCTAGACCCAGGAGAATGGACACCTGATCTCCTACTTTCAGCTTTGTTTTGCAGATCCTCCTTAAGGGTGGTAATGTATGCTGAAGGGATGTCTTATGCCTTAGTAACTGGCTAATGGGACTCCTGGGACTCCCTACCTGTAGTTTTTGAACTAAAGTTCTTTTTCCATTTTATACAGGGAAGCGGCTTCCAAGTTTTTTCTATGTTCTCCAAGTTTCCTAAGTTTAACTATGTAGGACGTTGTATAGTTCCTGTAAGGTTCATTTAGCTAAGCTCATAGCTTCGTCAGGCTCTCCATGTCCTGATATGTCTCTGTTAGATTATATCATAGTATGTCACTCTACATTGTGCTTTTCCTTTCACCAATGTGATTTAGTACAGTTTAAAGTTCGTTGAGCTTCTCTTCATGTCATTTTAGTCTTAAAGACACAGTACCGATGTGATTCCCATGTCAGGTTCAATCCACCTATTGATGGGTTTGTGTATGTCTGTAGCTCTATTAATACATCTACCTGAACTGAGACCCATAATGTTAGCACATAACATTGTCATTGCTTTTTTGAAAATCACATGTCTTTTATGTTATCTGGGTAATTTTGGTAATTTTTGTTTGCAATCCTTCCCCAACCTTGCCTATACCTCTCCTTTTCCCCCTAACCCCCCTGCAGCTCGGTATGATCTGTTGCTACTTTTACTGGTAACTAGTTATAGTTAACTATGGCACGGTTCAGCTTCACAACTTATAATGTGAGGGGTCTGAATACCCCGCAGAAACGTTCTCAGATTTGTCGACTTTTGCAGAAAGCAAAGTCTGATATCTGTTTCTTGCAGGAAACACATTTTAAATCTGGGCGCATCCCTTCGCTGCCTCGCTCCTTTTATACTAGTTGGTTCCACAGTGCTTATACTTCTGCATCTAGGGGTACCAGCATCGCATTATCTAAGAATGTTCCCTTTACTCACATGGTCACCATGTCTGACCCTGAGGGTCGCTTTGTTTTTGTTACGGGAAAGATTGGAGTTGATGTGGTGACGCTTGCGAGTCTGTATGCCCCCAACAGAGGTCAGCAACAGTGGCTTAAGTCTACTCTAACCAAACTAACCCAATTTGCTGAAGGCATCAAAATTGTAGGGGGAGACATAAATGTCGCTTTATCTCCCATTCTGGACTCCTCTACAGGTCAGTCCCAACACTCCCAGCTAGCTCTGGGTAGGATGTATGGTGCTTTAAGAGATGCCGGGCTGGTGGATGCTTGGAGATTATTGTACCCGAACACGAAGGATTACACATTCTACTTGGCTATACATAAGTCCTTCCAGAGACTTGATTACCTGTTCATTTCTGACAGATATGATGAGTGTTTGCATTCAGCAAATATTGCTCCTATGACTGTCTCGGACCATGCACCAGTCCACATTTCCCTGTTGTTTCAGAATATGCCCTCTAAAACCTGGTCTTGGCGACTTAATGAGACTCTGTTGGATAGGGATGCAGACCTGCAGGCGCTACAGAGGAGATTGACTCTTTTCTTTGAAGAAAACCCCCCATGAGAAACATCTACCGTAACAGTGTGGGAAACGCATAAGGCGGTAATGAGGGGTGAACTAGTATCTCTCGGGTGTAAGCTGAAAAAAGAGAGGCAGAAGTTACTTAATTCATTACTTTCCCAAATCTCTGCAATGGAAATGATCCACAAAAGGTCTAAAGTTGTCCAGATTTATGAAGATTTGGTATCCCTGAGGAGACAGTTAAAAGATCTACTTAATGTGCAATCTGCCAGGTCCTACCAATATGCCAAGTTCCGCTTCTACGCCCATGGGGACAGGGGGTCAAAATGAATGTCTCGCCTTATCAAACAGCGACAAAATGCCATCTTTATTCAATCAATTAAGAATGATCGAGGGGTTAAAGTCACAAAGACGGCTGATATTGCGCTAGCTTTTCAGCAGTTTTATTCTCAGCTCTACAGGTTGAAGCAGACTGATAGCTGTCCCTCAACTGATCTTAGGGCGGCCATAGATGCTTTTCTGTCACCCTTACATTTGCCAACCCTGTCCCAGAGTGATAGTGAGGCATTGCTCCTCCCGATAACTGAGGAGGAGGTGGCCGGAGTGATCAAATCCATGCCCTTGGGGAAAAGTCCAGGCCCAGATGGCTTCCCAGTAGGTTATTACAAAAAACTTCTACCTGTCCTCTTACCTCATTTAACTAACTGGTGTAAGGAGCTCATGTCTGGATCCTGTCTGCATCCGCAAGCTTTGGAGGCAACAGTTACTATACTACCCAAGGCTGGAAAAGACCCAGAAATTTGCGGGAGCTATAGGCCAATTTCCTTATTAAATGTGGATATTAAGATTTGGGCCAAGCTTCTCGCCAATAGGCTAAATTCCTTCCTCCCTATGCTCCTAGACCCTGAACAAGCAGGATTTATTCCTGGCAGGGAGGGCAATCATAACTCTTGCAGGATTGTTACGGCCATCTCTTACGCTAAATCGGCGGGAAGGCCCCTGGTCCTCTTGGGCGTGGATGCGGAAAAGGCCTTTGATAGGGTGAGCTGGGTCTTTATGCAAAAAGCTCTTTTGAAATTTGGAATACCGCCCCCATTTATTTCTACTATTATGTCCTTATATTCGCAACCTAGTGCAAGGGTTCGGGTCAATGGTACCCTTTCCTCTGCCTTCCCTATTGAAAATGGGACAAGGCAGGGGTGCCCTCTCTCCCCCACCCTTTTTGTCCTGGTGATGGAGACACTCTTACAGGCCCTCAGAGAACATCCCCAAATAAAAGGCCTCCAATTACCTGGCTCTCTCCCCTCTTATAGCACAGCTGCTTTCGCAGATGATCTTCTCATTTTTATCTCCCACCCTCGGGAAGCTTTCCCGCCCCTTTTGGACCTTTTTGAGACTTCTGGGAAATTATCTAATTTTAAGATAAATCACTCCAAGTCAGAGGCACTCAATGTGTCTGCACCCCACTCAGTCGTGTCTCGTTTAAAGGAGACTACCCCTTTTAGATGGCAGGACTCATATATTACATACCTGGGAGTCAAACTATCCCCTGATTTAGATAATATTTATGACCTGAATTTTCCTCCTCTACTCCGGGGGATCCAATCTCACTTAAAGGGTTATTCTCATTTTAGACAATGGGGGCATATCGCTAGGATATGCCCCCATTGTCTTATAGGTGCGGGTCCCACCGCTGGGACCCGCACCTATTTCCAGAACGGAGCCCCCGAAGCGAATGAGGGCGCACTGCGCATGCACAGCTGCCCTCCATTCATTTCTATGGGGCCGCCGAAAATAGCCGAGCGCTGGCTCGGCTACTTCCGTCGGCTCCATAGAAATGAATGGGAGCGCACCGCGCATGCACGGCCCGGCTCCCATTCATTTCTATGAGCGGCACGGGGAGCTGTGCCTGGTGGTGGCCGGACCCCCGGAAACCTGGGGTCCTCCAGGCGCAGCGCTCCCCGCTCCGTTCTGGATATAGGTGCGGGTCCCAGCGGTGGGACCCGCACCTATAAGACAATGGGGGCATATCCTAGCGATATGCCCCCATTGTCTAAGATGAGAATACCCCTTTAAAATCTCTAAAAGTACAGTATGTTTCATGGATGGGGCGCAAGAATCTGCTGAAATCATTTATAATGCCCAAATTGCTATATGCTTTTCAGATGTTACCCATCCACATACCGAAGGTCTTCTTTAGACAAGTTAGACGTATCTTTGCCTCCTTTCTCTGGGACAAGAAAAAAGCTAGAATAGCTTATGATAGGCTGATTCGCATAAAGGATCATGGTGGCTTTGGTTTACCTGATCCTGCTATATATTATAAGGCGATTCATTTGAAACGCTGGTTGCAACTCAATGCAAAGGCGTCTGGGGTACCAGGTGTAGAACTGGAGGTTAAACTTATGACTACTGATCAGTTAGCTAGTTTGTGGGGCTTAAGAGCACCTGCTGTATCCCACAGCCCACTTTTGAGAGGCACTGTGTCGGTAATCCATACTATGCCTGAAGAGTTGAGGCTTCTGGGGTCACCATCTCCCCTCTTACCTGCTTGTTTAATCCCATTTATCATAGATTCCCAGATAGCGCATCATCCAGAGGTCTGGAATAAATTTAAAGGGCAAACACTGGAAGGTTTTTTAGAGGAACTAGTTATATGTAATGGTATTTCTGAACCCAGGGATTTGGCTTCCTTAACATCAAACTTCTTAGAAGTGGCCAGTATACTTAAGACCTGTAAAGAGCTTGTACGGAGGAAACTGGATTTGGGAGATCGTACTTGGCTAGAAAAGCTTTTAGCACAAGATAAACCTCTGCGCAGGTTAATTTCTTTACTGTATGCCTCACTCATAGCTGACAATAGCAAAGTGAACCCTGCATATCTCCAAGAATGGTCTAATGAGCTGGGTAGAGATTTCACTGAGACAGAGAGACTGCGAATTCACCAGAACTCTCATGGATTCTCTAGGTGTGTAAGACTACAGGATCATTCGTATAAAGTGATGACACACTGGTATAAAACCCCTAGGCAGCTTTTCTTGCGGGGATTACAAGCTTCAGATAGGTGCTGGAGATGTGGTGTGGGGGAGGGCTCTCTAGGTCATATCTTTTGGTTTTGCCCCAAAATAACTGGATTCTGGAAATTGGTAATAGAGAAGGTCAATAATATCACTTCTTCAGACATCCGTTTAACACCGGAGTCATTATTATTGTGGCTTCCCAGTGACACATGGCGCCCAGCTAAATGGGACCTGGCGACCCAGCTCCTGCAAGCCGCACGTTTGTTGATTCCAATCAGGTGGCTTAGCCCTGACCCGCCAACTGTTGAACAATGGTTTGACAAACTTGACCACATTTGCCGCATGGAGGAGTTGGCGAGCTGGGAGTCAAGAAGCCATTCTAAGTACGTGAAGCTGTGGGGCCCCTGGAAACAATTCCGTGGCCAACCTTCACCTCACAATTAATGTAGGCACTCACATTGATTCTCACTATCACTACAGTAGCAAATACCTTTCTGTTCGGTTAACTACTGTGTAATGTATAATATTATACGAGCTGCAGGTTTGTCTCCCTGGTCATCTATCCTTCCCTTCTTTCCTGGCCACCCCCTCCCGACCTAGCACTTGCTTTCATATTTTCTTTCCCCACTAGGGGCCTCTGTTTTCAGTACCTACTGTATATTGCAAGGTTCTGCTCTAGAGCCTGGAACTATGCTAAAAGAAATTGTAAAGAAAACTGAATATCTGCATTGTAGCTTCCAGCTCTGTATGTATCTCTCCTATGGTCTGAGATTGCGGACATCTTCTCCCATGGGATAAATCGCCTTGCTATGGTCTTATATTTTGTTAATGGTGTTCATTCTGAATGTTATCCATTGTACCTCCTATCTTGCTTTATTCTCAATAAACAGAAATTTGAAAAAAAAAAAAAAAATAGTGAACTCATGTACCAATTAAAAAAATGCTGCAAAAATGAGTTTGGTAATTCAACCATTAGACCGCCACATGTGTTTGATCACGAAAAGTGTCTGGTCATTAAAGGGTTAACCAGTGAGCACCTTCCCCGCTAGTAAGGCCTCATGTTACGGCTTTTGTGGAACGGTACGTCCTGCCTTATGTAGAACTGTCCTTGTCCGGAAGGACGTTCTATTTTTATTTTTTATGTTTTTTTGCTGGGCCATGGAACGGACATATGGATGCGGACAGCACACAGCTAAAAATGCAGACCAAAACCACGGGCGAGTGCATGAGCCCTAATGGACAGTGCTTACTGGTTATTGTAGGGCACCAGTCACACAGATATAACCAGTGAGCGCCCCCCTCTGCAGTGAAGGAAAGCGCTCATTTATGAGCAGGAGGGAAGGAAATGTCACCACTTAAAGGGGATGTCTCACTTCAGTAAGTGGCATTTATCATGTAGAGAAAGTTACTACAAAGCACTTAAAGAAGAACTCCCACAAAAATGTTTATTCTCTGACCTGTTAGAAAGGTGCATGATATAATCTGTAGTGATTGTCATTTTCTTATCAGTGACTGTTTCTGTGAGTAAAAACCTCTCTTCTTATTGTAGCTGGGTCATGTGACCAACTCCCTGACCTCCAACTGACCCAGGACAGAAAGCCAGTAACTGCTCTATTCATTCCTATGGGAGCCTCACTTTCAGTCTCATAGGAATACATAGAGAATTAGACTTCCTGTCCACACATAAGTCTCTGTGTGAGTTGGTGGGTCTAATTTCTGGTCACATGACACAGATAAGAAACTTCAGGATGATATAAGTCAAAAATTCAGACACTGGTAAGAACATGACATTCACTACAGATTATATCATGTACATTTCTAGCAGGACATGGAATAACATTTTTGTCGGATGTTCTTCTTTAATAATGTATTGTGATTCTCCATATTGCTTCTGTCTGGATTCATTTTTCCTTCACATTATACACAGCTTGTTTCCATGGTTACAGACCACCCTGCAATCCATCAGTGGTGGTCGTGCTTGTACAATATAGGAAAAAGGGACAGTGGGAGCTCACATAGGCTAGTGCTTTTTCCTATATTGTACAAGTGCGACCACCCCTGATGGATTGCAGGGTCGTCGTAACCATGAAAACAAGCTGTGTATAATGTGACATAAAAATGAATCCAGCCATCAAAGGAGGCAATATGGATAATAACAATACAATAGTAAATAGTTTGTATTAACTTTCTCTACATGATAAATGCCTCTTACTGAAGTGAGATGACACCTTTAACCCTCTATTACACGACGCGAATATTGGGCCGATTACTAAACAAAAATGCTCATTCCTGATAACTGGCCGTATAATTGTACCGCTGATCAGCCAGTAAAGGAGAAATCATTCGTTTGTCATCTGATTTATATCTTTCATGAGGATGAAAGATGTACGATTATCGTCAGCACATGTCTGTGTGTAATCAGGGGTGTGCTACCAATATTCAACAGAACTGAAGGAGGGAAGGAATGACCATGATAGCGATCATTCATCCCCAGTCACTTTGCATCGGCTTGTGTAAAAAATTGATGTAAACAAGCGCTGATCAAATTTTTTTTTTTTTTGTGGCCCCTTGAAATAGAGCAATGGCAATGCAGCCCTTCGACCAAAAAAAGGCTATGCACCACTGGTCTATATTAAAGGGGTTTTCCAATTTCTGAAACAGCCCTTTTCCCTCCACAGGTAAGTCCCGTGCCCCTCATAGGTAATATACTTACCCCGCTCTCAGTGCCGCTCCTGTCCCCGCACCGTCACTGCTGCTTCTCCCCGTGTTCGGATGAAAGCATCCATTGTCGGGGGGAGCAGCCGGATAGGGATAGGCCTCCATAGTATCACAGGTGATGCTAGGGAGGCTCGTCCCCGCCTGCCATTGGCTGCTGCCCCCGACACTGGATGTTTTCATCCAAACATGGGGAGAAGCAGCAGTGGCCTTGTGGGGACAGGAACGGCACCGAGAGCGGGGTAAGTATATTACCTGTGAAGGGCCTGCCACATGGGGGCGCTGTTTCAGAAATTGGATAACCCCTTTAATGTTCAAACAATGAAGCTGAACTGAAAATGTTCAAAGTACTTTTCAGTGCTTCTAGCATGAAAAAAATTACTTTTTAAAATCATTTTTGGTTTTCGTGTGTCTGCCTTGGTGCTGCTGGGTCGCGCTCTGCACAGAATCAGTCTCCTTCTCCCCTCTGGGAGCTGACAGTACAGTTCCCTTCAGAAGGTCTTCTCTAATATACTGACATGATGTACTGCAGCAGCTCTGCTCCTTCCTGACAAGCAGACAGAAAGCTGTTGGCTTCCGTGCAGAGGAACAACATGCCCACCCAACAATCCCGGATCCTGTGGGACAGTATCACATTTCATCTTCTGTCCTGCAGTCCCAAGAGGGCAGAATTAGGCGTGTATGGAGAGAAGTTGGGCAGAGCTTTAGGCATGGCTTTATTTAAAAAAAAAATGTTCCTCTTCGCTTTCTTTGAGAGGGATGGATCACTATGCAGAGTACTGGCTGCGGGGAGAGTGACTGAGCATGTGCGACCAGCAGCTCATTAGGTGGACACCAGGTGACACCATGCTATGAAAGTGAACGTCATGGCTCTTCGCTGGATCATGTAAATGATCTATAGAATGAATAAGAGGATCCATCCTGACATTCCATCAGTTATGATCAATCACTATCACGCACCTTCTGCTCCAGCATGCTGGGGAGGGAGTTCCCTCGGTCCATCCTGGTCCTCTGCCCTTCACCGTTCTGTAGGACACAGAAGACATTTCTGGTTGTACCGAGTCATGCTGCTGTGACTCCATCTTCCCCATCCCTTCCCTATGAATGCTTACCTGAAACCCTGCAAAACAGATAAGTAGTAGTTAGCGAAAATATGTCATAAATGCTAATATTTGTCAATTATCTTTTTGCAAATAATAACAAAGGTGCAAACTAAGTGAAACCACCATCTCCTGGTGTAACCACTAGGAACCACCAGGCCATACGGAGAACTGGAGGAAATAATCCTCTTCAAGGGGCAAGAATAGGACAAGTTCTATTTTTTTTTTTGCAGGACCCCACTGAAATGAATGGGTCTGCTTCCGCTTCTGATCCGCAAAAAATGAGAATCAGATACGGACTGAAACTAAAGTCGTGTGCATGAGACCTATGGATTAAAGGGAGTCTTTCACCTGTTTTTCACCTATATAACTAACAGCAGTGCCCTACAGAAGATTGCAGACACATCCCAGACATACCTGTGTGCACTGTGTGTCTGTATTACATGTCACATCCCAGACATACCTGTGTGCATTGTGTATCTGTATTACATGTCACATCCCAGACATACCTGTGTGCACTGTGTGTCTGTATTACATGTCATATCCCATACATACCTGTGTGCACTGTGTGTCTGTATTACATGTCACATCCCAGACATACCTGTGTGCACTGTGTGTCTGTATTACATGTCACATCCCAGACATACCTGTGTGCACTGTGTGTCTGTATTACATGTCACATCCCAGACATCCCTGTGTGCACTGTGTGTCTGTATTACATGTCACAACCCCAGACATACATGGTGTGCACTGTGTGGTCTGTATTACATGTCACATCCCAGACATACCTGTGTGCACTGTGTGTCCTGTATTACATGTCCACATCCCAGACATACCTGTATGCACTGTGTGTGTATTACATATCACATCCCAGACATACCTGTGTGCACTGTGTGTCTGTATTACATGTCACATCCCAGACATACCTATGTGCACTGTGTGTCTGTATTACATGTCACATCCCAGACATACCTGTGTGCACTGTGTGTCTGTATTACATGTCACATCCCAGACATACCTGTGTGCACTGTGTGTCTGTATTACATGTCATATCCAGCATACCTGTGTGCACTGTGTGTCTGTATTACATATCATATCCAGACATACCTGTGTGCACTGTGTGTGTGTATTACATGTCACATCCCAGACATACCTGTGTGCACTGTGTGTCTGTATTACATGTCACATCCCAGACATACCTGTGTGCACTGTGTGTCTGTATTACAATGTCACATCCCAGACATATCTGTGTGCACTGTGTGTATTACATGTCACATCCCAGACATACCTGTGTGCACTGTGTGTGTGATTATATGTCCCATCCCAGACATACCTGTGTGCAATGTGTGAGTGTATTACATGTAACATCCCAGACATACCTGTGTGCACTGTGTGTCTGTATTACATGTCACATCCCAGACATACCTGTGTGCACTGGTGTGTGTATTACATGTACATCCCAGACATACCTGTGTGCACTGTGTGTGTGTATTACATGTCACCATCCCCAGACATACCTGTGTGCACTGTGTGTCTGTATTACATGTCACATCCCAGACATACCTGTGTGCACTGTGTCTGTATTACATGTCACATCCCAGACATATCTGTGTGCACTGTGTGTGTGTATTACATGTCAACATCCCAGACATATCTGTGTGCACTGTGTGTGTGTATTACATGTAACATCCCAGACATACCTGTGTGCACTGTGTGTCGTGTATTACATGTCACATCCCAGACATACCTGTGTGCACTGTGTGTCTGTATTACATGTCACATCCCAGACATACCTGTGTGCACTGTGTGTCTGTATTACATGTCACATCCCAGACATATCTGTGTGCACTGTGTGTATTACGTCACATCCCAGACATACCTGTGTGCACTGTGTGTGTGTATTATATGTCACATCCCAGACATACCTGTGTGCACTGTGTGTGTATTACATGTCACATCCCAGACAAACCTGTGTGCACTGTGTGTCTGTATTACATGTCACATCCCAGACATACCTGTGTGCACTGTGTGTCTTTATTGCATCTCACATCCCAAACATACCTGTGTGCACTGTGTGTGTATTACATATCACATCCCAGACATACCTGTGTGCACTGTGTGTGTATTACATGTCACATCCCAGACATACCTGTGTGTACTGTGTGTGTATTACATATCACATCCCAGACATAACTATGTGCACTGTGTGTCTGTATTACATGTCACATCCCAGACATACCTGTGTGCACTGTGTGTGTATTACATGTCACATCCCAGACATACCTGTGTGCACTGTGTGTCTGTATACATGTCACATCCCAGACATACCTGTGTGCACTGTGTGTCTTTATTACATCTCACATCCCAAACATACCTGTGTGCACTGTGTGTGTATTACATATCACATCCCAGACATACCTTTGTGCACTGTGTGTGTATTACATGTCACATCCCAGATATACCTGTGTGCACTGTGTGTCTGTATTACATGTCACATCCCAGACATACCTGTGTGCCCTGTGTGTGTATTACATATCACATCCCAGACATACCTGTGTGCACTGTGTCTGTATTACATGTCCAATCTCAGACATACCTGTGTGCACTGTGTGTCTTTATTACATCTCACATCCCAGACATACCTGTGTGCACTGTGTCTGTATTACATGTCCCATCTCAGACATACCTGTGTGCACTGTGTGTCTTTATTACATCTCACATCCCAGACATAACTGTGTGCACTGTGTCTGTATTACATGTCACATCCCAGACATACCTGTGTGGACTGTGTGTCTGTATTACATGTCACATCCCAGACATACCTGTGTGCACTGTGTGTCTGTATTACATGTCACATCCCAGACATACCTATGTGCACTGTGTGTCTGTATTACATGTCACATCCCAGACATACCTGTGTGCACTGTGTATCTGTATTACATGTCACATCCCAGACATACCGGTGTGCACTGTGTGTCTTTATTACATCTCACATCCCAGACATACCTGTGTGCACTGTGTGTGCGTATTACATGTCACATCCCAGACATACCTGTGTGCACTGTGTGTCTGTATTACATGTCACATCCCAGACATACCTGTGTGCACTGTGTCTGTATTACATGTCACATCCAAGACATACCTGTGTGCACTGTGTGTGTATTACATGTCCACATCCCAGACATACCTGTGTGCACTGTGTGTGTATTACATGTCACATCCCAGACATACCTGTGTGCACTGTGTGTGTATTACATGTCACATCCAACACATACCTGGTGCACTGTGTGTCTTATTACATCTCACATCCCAGACATACCTGTGTGCACTGTGTGTCTGTATTACATATCACATCCCAGACATACCTGTGTGCACTGTGTGTCTGTATGTACATGTCACATCCCAGACATACCTGTGTGTGCACTGTGTGTCTGTATTACATGTCACATCCCAGACATACCTGTGTGCACTGTGTGTGTATTACATGTCACATCCCAGACATACCTGTGTGCACTGTGTGTCTGTATTACATGTCACATCCCAGACATACCTGTGTGCACTGTGTGTCTGTATTACATGTCACATCCCAGACATACCTGTGTGCACTGTGTGTCTGTATTACATGTCACATCCCAGACATACCTGTGTGCACTGTGTGTGTATTACATGTCACATCCCAGACATACCTGTGTGCACTGTGTGTGTCTGTATTACATGTCACATCCCAGACATACCTGTGTGCACTGTGTGTCTGTGTGTATTACATGTCACATCCCAGACATACCTGTGTGCACTGTGTGTGTATTACATGTCACATCCCAGACATACCTGTGTGCACTGTGTGTGTATTACATGTCACATCCCACACATACCTGTATGCACTGTGTGTCTTTATTGCATCTCACATCCCAGACATACCTGTGTGCACTGTGTGTCTGTATTACATATCACATCCCAGACATACCTGTGTGCACTGTGTGTGTATTACATGTCACATCCCAGACATACCTGTGTGCACTGTGTCTGTATTACATGTCACATCCCAGACATACCTGTGTGCACTGTGTGTGTATTACATGTCACATCCCAGACATACCTGTGTGGACTGTGTGTCTGTATTAACATGTCACATCCCAGACATACCTGTGTGCACTGTGTTTCTGTATTAACATGTCTAATCCCAGACATACCTATGTGCACTGTGTGTCTGTATTACATGTCACATCCCAGACATACCTGTGTGGACTGTGTGTCTGTATTACATGTTCACATCCCAGACATACCTGTGTGCACTGTGTGTATTACATGTCACATCCCAGACATACCTTGTGTGCACTGTGTGTCTGTATTACATGTCACATCCCAGACATGCCTGTGTGCACTGTGTGTGTATTACATGTCACATTCCAGACATACCTGTGTGCACTGTGTGTGTTTTACATGTCACATCCCACACATACCTGTGTGCACTGTGTGTCTTTATTACATCTCACATCCCAGACATACCTGTGTGCACTGTGTGTCTGTATTACATATCACATCCCAGACATACCTGTGTGCACTGTGTGTGTATTACATGTCACATCCCAGACATACCTGTGTGCACTGTGTGTGTATTACATGTCACATCCCAGACATACCTGTGTGCACTTGTGTCTGTATTACATGTCACATCCCAGACATTACCTGTGTGCACTGTGTCTGTATTACATGTCACCATCCCAGACATACCTGTGTGCACTGTGTGTGTATTACATGTCACATCCCAGACATACCTGTGTGCACTGTGTCTGTATTACATGTCACATCCCAGACATACCTGTGTGCTCTGTGTCTGTTACATGTCAATCCCAGACATACCTGTGTGCACTGTCTGTATTACATGTCACATCCCAGACATACCTGTGTGCACTGTGTGTCTGTATTACATGTCACATCCCAGACATACCTGTGTGCACTGTGTGTCTGTATTACATGTCACATCCCAGACATACTGTGTGCACTGTGTGTCTGTATTACATGTCACATCCCAGACATACCTGTGTGCACTGTGTGTCTGTATTACATGTCACATCCCAGACATACCTGTGTGCACTGTGTGTCTGTATTACATGTCACATCCCAGACATACCTGTGTGCACTGTGTGTGTATTACATGTCACATCCCAGACATACCTGTGTGCACTGTGTGTGTATTACATGTCACATCCCAGACATACCTGTGTGCACTGTGTGTGTATTACATGTCACATCCCAGACATACCTGTGTGCACTGTGTGTCTGTATTACATGTCACATCCCAGACATACCTGTGTGCACTGTGTGTGTATTACATGTCACATCCCAGACATACCTGTGTGCACTGTGTGTCTGTATTACATGTCACATCCCAGACATACCTGTGTGCACTGTGTGTGTATTACATGTCACATCCCAGACATACCTGTGTGCACTGTGTGTGTATTACATGTCACATCCCAGACATACCTGTGTGCACTGTGTGTCTGTATTACATGTCACATCCCAGACATACCTGTGTGCACTGTGTGTCTGTATTACATGTCACATCCCAGACATACCTGTGTGCACTGTGTGTGTATTACATGTCACATCCCAGACATACCTGTGTGCACTGTGTGTCTGTATTACATGTCACATCCCAGACATACCTGTGTGCACTGTGTGTGTATTACATGTCACATCCCAGACATACCTGTGTGCACTGTGTGTCTGTATTACATGTCACATCCCAGACATACCACCTGTGTGCACTGTGTGTCTGTATTACATGTCACATCCCAGACATACCTGTGTGCACTGTGTGTGTATTACATGTCACATCCCAGACATACCTGTGTGCACTGTGTGTGGTATTACATGTCACATCCCAGACATACCTGTGTGCACTGTGTGTGTATTACATGTCACATCCCAGACATACCTGTGTGCACTGTGTGTGTCTGTATTACATGTCACATCCCAGACATACCTGTGTGCACTGTGTGTGTGTATTACATGTCACATCCCAGACATACCTGTGTGCACTGTGTGTGTGTATTACATGTCACATCCCAGACATACCTGTGTGCACTGTGTGTCTGTATTACATGTCACATCCCAGACATACCTGTGTGCACTGTGTGTGTGTATTACATGTCACATCCCAGACATACCTGTGTGCACTGTGTGTGTGTATTACATGTCACATCCCAGACATACCTGTGTGCACTGTGTGTGTGTATTACATGTCACATCCCAGACATACCTGTGTGCACTGTGTGTCTGTATTACATGTCACATCCCAGACATACCTGTGTGCACTGTGTGTGTATTACATGTCACATCCCAGACATACCTGTGTGCACTGTGTGTCTGTATTACATGTCACATCCCAGACATACCTGTGTGCACTGTGTGTCTGTATTACATGTCACATCCCAGACATACCTGTGTGCACTGTGTGTCTGTATTACATGTCACATCCCAGACATACCTGTGTGCACTGTGTGTCTGTATTACATGTCACATCCCAGACATACCTGTGTGCACTGTGTGTCTGTATTACATGTCACATCCCAGACATACCTGTGTGCACTGTGTGTCTGTATTACATGTCACATCCCAGACATACCTGTGTGCACTGTGTGTCTGTATTACATGTCACATCCCAGACATACCTGTGTGCACTGTGTGTCTGTATTACATGTCACATCCCAGACATACCTGTGTGCACTGTGTGTCTGTATTACATGTCACATCCCAGACATACCTGTGTGCACTGTGTGTGTATTACATGTCACATCCCAGACATACCTGTGTGCACTGTGTGTGTCTGTATTACATGTCACATCCCAGACATACCTGTGTGCACTGTGTGTGTGTATTACATGTCACATCCCAGACATACCTGTGTGCACTGTGTGTCTGTATTACATGTCACATCCCAGACATACCTGTGTGCACTGTGTGTGTATTACATGTCACATCCCAGACATACCTGTGTGCACTGTGTGTCTGTATTACATGTCACATCCCAGACATACCTGTGTGCACTGTGTGTCTGTATTACATGTCACATCCCAGACATACCTGTGTGCACTGTGTGTCTGTATTACATGTCACATCCCAGACATACCTGTGTGCACTGTGTGTCTGTATTACATGTCACATCCCAGACATACCTGTGTGCACTGTGTGTGTATTACATGTCACATCCCAGACATACCTGTGTGCACTGTGTGTGTATTACATGTCACATCCCAGACATACCTGTGTGCACTGTGTGTGTGTATTACATGTCACATCCCAGACATACCTGTGTGCACTGTGTGTCTGTATTACATGTCACATCCCAGACATACCTGTGTGCACTGTGTGTGTGTATTACATGTCACATCCCAGACATACCTGTGTGCACTGTGTGTGTATTACATGTCACATCCCAGACATACCTGTGTGCACTGTGTGTCTGTATTACATGTCACATCCCAGACAATACCTGTGTGCACTGTGTGTCTGTATTACATGTCACATCCCAGACATACCTGTGTGCACTGTGTGTCTGTATTACATGTCACATCCCAGACATACCTGTGTGCACTGTGTGTGTATTACATGTCACATCCCAGACATACCTGTGTGCACTGTGTGTCTGTATTACATGTCACATCCCAGACATACCTGTGTGCACTGTGTGTCTGTATTACATGTCACATCCCAGACATACCTGTGTGCACTGTGTGTGTGTATTACATGTCACATCCCAGACATACCTGTGTGCACTGTGTGTCTGTATTACATGTCACATCCCAGACATACCTGTGTGCACTGTGTGTCTGTATTACATGTCACATCCCAGACATACCTGTGTGCACTGTGTGTGTGTATTACATGTCACATCCCAGACATACCTGTGTGCACTGTGTGTCTGTATTACATGTCACATCCCAGACATACCTGTGTGCACTGTGTGTGTATTACATGTCACATCCCAGACATACCTGTGTGCACTGTGTGTCTGTATTACATGTCACATCCCAGACATACCTGTGTGCACTGTGTGTCTGTATTACATGTCACATCCCAGACATACCTGTGTGCACTGTGTGTCTGTATTACATGTCACATCCCAGACATACCTGTGTGCACTGTGTGTCTGTATTACATGTCACATCCAGACATACCTGTGTGCACTGTGTGTGTGTATTACATGTCACATCCCAGACATACCTGTGTGCACTGTGTGTCTGTATTACATGTCACATCCCAGACATACCTGTGTGCACTGTGTGTCTGTATTACATGTCACATCCCAGACATACCTGTGTGCACTGTGTGTCTGTATTACATGTCACATCCCAGACATACCTGTGTGCACTGTGTGTCTGTATTACATGTCACATCCCAGACATACCTGTGTGCACTGTGTGTGTATACATGTCACATCCCAGACATACCTGTGTGCACTGTGTGTCTGTATTACATGTCACATCCCAGACATACCTGTGTGCACTGTGTGTCTGTATTACATGTCACATCCCAGACATACCTGTGTGCACTGTGTGTGTATTACATGTCACATCCCAGACATACCTGTGTGCACTGTGTGTGTATTACATGTCACATCCCAGACATACCTGTGTGCACTGGTGTGTCTGTATTACATGTCACATCCCAGACATACCTGTGTGCACTGTGTGTCTGTATTACATGTCACATCCCAGACATACCTGTGTGCACTGTGTGTGTGTATTACATGTCACATCCCAGACATACCTGTGTGCACTGTGTGTCTGTATTACATGTCACATCCCAGACATACCTGTGTGCACTGTGTGTCTGTATTACATGTCACATCCCAGACATACCTGTGTGCACTGTGTGTCTGTATTACATGTCACATCCCAGACATACCTGTGTGCACTGTGTGTGTATTACATGTCACATCCCAGACATACCTGTGTGCACTGTGTGTCTGTATTACATGTCACATCCCAGACATACCTGTGTGCACTGTGTGTGTATTACATGTCACATCCCAGACATACCTGTGTGCACTGTGTGTCTGTATTACATGTCACATCCCAGACATACCTGTGTGCACTGTGTGTCTGTATTACATGTCACATCCCAGACATACCTGTGTGCACTGTGTGTCTGTATTACATGTCACATCCCAGACATACCTGTGTGCACTGTGTGTCTGTATTACATGTCACATCCCAGACATACCTGTGTGCACTGTGTGTCTGTATTACATGTCCACATCCCAGACATACCTGTGTGCACTGTGTGTCTGTATTACATGTCACATCCCAGACATACCTGTGTGCACTGTGTGTGTATTACATGTCACATCCCAGACATACCTGTGTGCACTGTGTGTGTATTACATGTCACATCCCAGACATACCTGTGTGCACTGTGTGTGTGTATTACATGTCACATCCCAGACATACCTGTGTGCACTGTGTGTCTGTATTACATGTCACATCCCAGACATACCTGTGTGCACTGTGTGTGTATTACATGTCACATCCCAGACATACCTGTGTGCACTGTGTGTCTGTATTACATGTCACATCCCAGACATACCTGTGTGCACTGTGTGTGTATTACATGTCACATCCCAGACATACCTGTGTGCACTGTGTGTGTGTATTACATGTCACATCCCAGACATACCTGTGTGCACTGTGTGTCTGTATTACATGTCACATCCCAGACATACCTGTGTGCACTGTGTGTGTATTACATGTCACATCCCAGACATACCTGTGTGCACTGTGTGTCTGTATTACATGTCACATCCCAGACATACCTGTGTGCACTGTGTGTCTGTATTACATGTCACATCCCAGACATACCTGTGTGCACTGTGTGTCTGTATTACATGTCACATCCCAGACATACCTGTGTGCACTGTGTGTCTGTATTACATGTCACATCCCAGACATACCTGTGTGCACTGTGTGTCTGTATTACATGTCACATCCCAGACATACCTGTGTGCACTGTGTGTCTGTATTACATGTCACATCCCAGACATACCTGTGTGCACTGTGTGTCTGTATTACATGTCACATCCCAGACATACCTGTGTGCACTGTGTGTCTGTATTACATGTCACATCCCAGACATACCTGTGTGCACTGTGTGTCTGTATTACATGTCACATCCCAGACATACCTGTGTGCACTGTGTGTCTGTATTACATGTCACATCCCAGACATACCTGTGTGCACTGTGTGTGTGTATTACATGTCACATCCCAGACATACCTGTGTGCACTGTGTGTCTGTATTACATGTCACATCCCAGACATACCTGTGTGCACTGTGTGTGTATTACATGTCACATCCCAGACATACCTGTGTGCACTGTGTGTGTGTATTACATGTCACATCCCAGACATACCTGTGTGCACTGTGTGTCTGTATTACATGTCACATCCCAGACATACCTGTGTGCACTGTGTGTCTGTATTACATGTCACATCCCAGACATACCTGTGTGCACTGTGTGTCTGTATTACATGTCACATCCCAGACATACCTGTGTGCACTGTGTGTGTGTATTACATGTCACATCCCAGACATACCTGTGTGCACTGTGTGTGTATTACATGTCACATCCCAGACATACCTGTGTGCACTGTGTGTCTGTATTACATGTCACATCCCAGACATACCTGTGTGCACTGTGTGTGTATTACATGTCACATCCCAGACATACCTGTGTGCACTGTGTGTCTGTATTACATGTCACATCCCAGACATACCTGTGTGCACTGTGTGTCTGTATTACATGTCACATCCCAGACATACCTGTGTGCACTGTGTGTCTGTATTACATGTCACATCCCAGACATACCTGTGTGCACTGTGTGTCTGTATTACATGTCACATCCCAGACATACCTGTGTGCACTGTGTGTCTGTATTACATGTCACATCCCAGACATACCTGTGTGCACTGTGTGTCTGTATTACATGTCACATCCCAGACATACCTGTGTGCACTGTGTGTCTGTATTACATGTCACATCCCAGACATACCTGTGTGCACTGTGTGTCTGTATTACATGTCACATCCCAGACATACCTGTGTGCACTGTGTGTCTGTATTACATGTCACATCCCAGACATACCTGTGTGCACTGTGTGTCTGTATTACATGTCACATCCCAGACATACCTGTGTGCACTGTGTGTGCTGTATTACATGTCACATCCCAGACATACCTGTGTGCACTGTGTGTCTGTATTACATGTCACATCCCAGACATACCTGTGTGCACTGTGTGTCTGTATTACATGTCACATCCCAGACATACCTGTGTGCACTGTGTGTGTGTATTACATGTCACATCCCAGACATACCTGTGTGCACTGTGTGTGTATTACATGTCACATCCCAGACATACCTGTGTGCACTGTGTGTCTGTATTACATGTCACATCCCAGACATACCTGTGTGCACTGTGTGTCTGTATTACATGTCACATCCCAGACATACCTGTGTGCACTGTGTGTCTGTATTACATGTCACATCCCAGACATACCTGTGTGCACTGTGTGTCTGTATTACATGTCACATCCCAGACATACCTGTGTGCACTGTGTGTGTATTACATGTCACATCCCAGACATACCTGTGTGCACTGTGTGTCTGTATTACATGTCACATCCCAGACATACCTGTGTGCACTGTGTGTCTGTATTACATGTCACATCCCAGACATACCTGTGTGCACTGTGTGTGTGTATTACATGTCACATCCCAGACATACCTGTGTGCACTGTGTGTCTGTATTACATGTCACATCCCAGACATACCTGTGTGCACTGTGTGTCTGTATTACATGTCACATCCCAGACATACCTGTGTGCACTGTGTGTCTGTATTACATGTCACATCCCAGACATACCTGTGTGCACTGTGTGTGTGTATTACATGTCACATCCCAGACATACCTGTGTGCACTGTGTGTGTATTACATGTCACATCCCAGACATACCTGTGTGCACTGTGTGTGTGTGTATTACATGTCACATCCCAGACATACCTGTGTGCACTGTGTGTCTGTATTACATGTCACATCCCAGACATACCTGTGTGCACTGTGTGTGTATTACATGTCACATCCCAGACATACCTGTGTGCACTGTGTGTCTGTATTACATGTCACATCCCAGACATACCTGTGTGCACTGTGTGTCTGTATTACATGTCACATCCCAGACATACCTGTGTGCACTGTGTGTGTGTATTACATGTCACATCCCAGACATACCTGTGTGCACTGTGTGTCTGTATTACATGTCACATCCCAGACATACCTGTGTGCACTGTGTGTCTGTATTACATGTCACATCCCAGACATACCTGTGTGCACTGTGTGTCTGTATTACATGTCACATCCCAGACATACCTGTGTGCACTGTGTGTCTGTATTACATGTCACATCCCAGACATACCTGTGTGCACTGTGTGTCTGTATTACATGTCACATCCCAGACATACCTGTGTGCACTGTGTGTCTGTATTACATGTCACATCCCAGACATACCTGTGTGCACTGTGTGTGTGTATTACATGTCACATCCCAGACATACCTGTGTGCACTGTGTGTCTGTATTACATGTCACATCCCAGACATACCTGTGTGCACTGTGTGTCTGTATTACATGTCACATCCCAGACATACCTGTGTGCACTGTGTGTCTGTATTACATGTCACATCCCAGACATACCTGTGTGCACTGTGTGTCTGTATTACATGTCACATCCCAGACATACCTGTGTGCACTGTGTGTCTGTATTACATGTCACATCCCAGACATACCTGTGTGCACTGTGTGTCTGTATTACATGTCACATCCCAGACATACCTGTGTGCACTGTGTGTCTGTATTACATGTCACATCCCAGACATACCTGTGTGCACTGTGTGTGTATTACATGTCACATCCCAGACATACCTGTGTGCACTGTGTGTGTGTATTACATGTCACATCCCAGACATACCTGTGTGCACTGTGTGTCTGTATTACATGTCACATCCCAGACATACCTGTGTGCACTGTGTGTCTGTATTACATGTCACATCCCAGACATACCTGTGTGCACTGTGTGTGTATTACATGTCACATCCCAGACATACCTGTGTGCACTGTGTGTGTGTATTACATGTCACATCCCAGACATACCTGTGTGCACTGTGTGTCTGTATTACATGTCACATCCCAGACATACCTGTGTGCACTGTGTGTCTGTATTACATGTCACATCCCAGACATACCTGTGTGTGCACTGTGTGTGTATTACATGTCACATCCCAGACATACCTGTGTGCACTGTGTGTCTGTATTACATGTCACATCCCAGACATACCTGTGTGCACTGTGTGTCTGTATTACATGTCACATCCCAGACATACCTGTGTGCACTGTGTGATTACATGTCACATCCCAGACATACCTGTGTGCACTGTGTGTCTGTATTACATGTCACATCCCAGACATACCTGTGTGCACTGTGTGTCTGTATTACATGTCACATCCCAGACATACCTGTGTGCACTGTGTGTCTGTATTACATGTCACATCCCAGACATACCTGTGTGCACTGTGTGTCTGTATTACATGTCACATCCCAGACATACCTGTGTGCACTGTGTGTCTGTATTACATGTCACATCCCAGACATACCTGTGTGCACTGTGTGTGTATTACATGTCACATCCCAGACATACCTGTGTGCACTGTGTGTGTGTATTACATGTCACATCCCAGACATACCTGTGTGCACTGTGTGTGTGTATTACATGTCACATCCCAGACATACCTGTGTGCACTGTGTGTCTGTATTACATGTCACATCCCAGACATACCTGTGTGCACTGTGTGTGTATTACATGTCACATCCCAGACATACCTGTGTGCACTGTGTGTCTGTATTACATGTCACATCCCAGACATACCTGTGTGCACTGTGTGTGTATTACATGTCACATCCCAGACATACCTGTGTGCACTGTGTGTGTATTACATGTCACATCCCAGACATACCTGTGTGCACTGTGTGTCTGTATTACATGTCACATCCCAGACATACCTGTGTGCACTGTGTGTGTATTACATGTCACATCCCAGACATACCTGTGTGCACTGTGTCTGTATTACATGTCACACATCCCAGACATACCTGTGTGCACTGTGTGTCTGTATTACATGTCACATCCCAGACATACCTGTGTGCACTGTGTGTCTGTATTACATGTCACATCCCAGACATACCTGTGTGCACTGTGTGTCTGTATTACATGTCACATCCCAGACATACCTGTGTGCACTGTGTGTCTGTATTACATGTCACATCCCAGACATACCTGTGTGCACTGTGTGTCTGTATTACATGTCACATCCCAGACATACCTGTGTGCACTGTGTGTCTGTATTACATGTCACATCCCAGACATACCTGTGTGCACTGTGTGTCTGTATTACATGTCACATCCCAGACATACCTGTGTGCACTGTGTGTCTGTATTACATGTCACATCCCAGACATACCTGTGTGCACTGTGTGTCTGTATTACATGTCACATCCCCAGACATACCTGTGTGCACTGTGTGTGTGTATTACATGTCACATCCCAGACATACCTGTGTGCACTGTGTGTCTGTATTACATGTCACATCCCAGACATACCTGTGTGCACTGTGTGTGTATTACATGTCACATATCCCAGACATACCTGTGTGCACTGTGTGTGTGTATTACATGTCACATCCCAGACATACCTGTGTGCACTGTGTGTCTGTATTACATGTCACATCCCAGACATACCTGTGTGCACTGTGTGTCTGTATTACATGTCACATCCCAGACATACCTGTGTGCACTGTGTGTGTATTACATGTCACATCCCAGACATACCTGTGTGCACTGTGTGTGTATTACATGTCACATCCCAGACATACCTGTGTGCACTGTGTGTCTGTATTACATGTCACATCCCAGACATACCTGTGTGCACTGTGTCTGTATTACATGTCACATCCCAGACATACCTGTGTGCACTGTGTGTCTGTATTACATGTCACATCCCAGACATACCTGTGTGCACTGTGTGTGTGTATTACATGTCACATCCCAGACATACCTGTGTGCACTGTGTGTATTACATGTCACATCCCAGACATACCTGTGTGCACTGTGTGTGTATTACATGTCACATCCCAGACATACCTGTGTGCACTGTGTGTCTGTATTACATGTCACATCCCAGACATACCTGTGTGCACTGTGTGTGTATTACATGTCACATCCCAGACATACCTGTGTGCACTGTGTGTGTGTATTACATGTCACATCCCAGACATACCTGTGTGCACTGTGTGTCTGTATTACATGTCACATCCCAGACATACCTGTGTGCACTGTGTGTCTGTATTACATGTCACATCCCAGACATACCTGTGTGCACTGTGTGTGTGTATTACATGTCACATCCCAGACATACCTGTGTGCACTGTGTGTCTGTATTACATGTCACATCCCAGACATACCTGTGTGCACTGTGTGTGTATTACATGTCACATCCCAGACATACCTGTGTGCACTGTGTGTCTGTATTACATGTCACATCCCAGACATACCTGTGTGCACTGTGTGTCTGTATTACATGTCACATCCCAGACATACCTGTGTGCACTGTGTGTGTCTGTATTACATGTCACATCCCAGACATACCTGTGTGCACTGTGTGTCTGTATTACATGTCACATCCCAGACATACCTGTGTGCACTGTGTGTCTGTATTACATGTCACATCCCAGACATATACCTGTGTGCACTGTGTGTGTGTATTACATGTCACATCCCAGACATACCTGTGTGCACTGTGTGTCTGTATTACATGTCACATCCCAGACATACCTGTGTGCACTGTGTGTCTGTATTACATGTCACATCCCAGACATACCTGTGTGCACTGTGTGTGTATTACATGTCACATCCCAGACATACCTGTGTGCACTGTGTGTGTATTACATGTCACATCCCAGACATACCTGTGTGCACTGTGTGTCTGTATTACATGTCACATCCCAGACATACCTGTGTGCACTGTGTGTCTGTATTACATGTCACATCCCAGACATACCTGTGTGCACTGTGTGTGTGTATTACATGTCACATCCCAGACATACCTGTGTGCACTGTGTGTGTATTACATGTCACATCCCAGACATACCTGTGTGCACTGTGTGTCTGTATTACATGTCACATCCCAGACATACCTGTGTGCACTGTGTGTCTGTATTACATGTCACATCCCAGACATACCTGTGTGCACTGTGTGTGTATTACATGTCACATCCCAGACATACCTGTGTGCACTGTGTGTCTGTATTACATGTCACATCCCAGACATACCTGTGTGCACTGTGTGTCTGTATTACATGTCACATCCCAGACATACCTGTGTGCACTGTGTGTCTGTATTACATGTCACATCCCAGACATACCTGTGTGCACTGTGTGTCTGTATTACATGTCACATCCCAGACATACCTGTGTGCACTGTGTGTGTGTATTACATGTCACATCCCAGACATACCTGTGTGCACTGTGTGTCTGTATTACATGTCACATCCCAGACATACCTGTGTGCACTGTGTGTCTGTATTACATGTCACATCCCAGACATACCTGTGTGCACTGTGTGTCTGTATTACATGTCACATCCCAGACATACCTGTGTGCACTGTGTGTGTATTACATGTCACATCCCAGACATACCTGTGTGCACTGTGTGTCTGTATTACATGTCACATCCCAGACATACCTGTGTGCACTGTGTGTCTGTATTACATGTCACATCCCAGACATACCTGTGTGCACTGTGTGTGTGTATTACATGTCACATCCCAGACATACCTGTGTGCACTGTGTGTCTGTATTACATGTCACATCCCAGACATACCTGTGTGCACTGTGTGTCTGTATTACATGTCACATCCCAGACATACCTGTGTGCACTGTGTGTCTGTATTACATGTCACATCCCAGACATACCTGTGTGCACTGTGTGTGTGTATTACATGTCACATCCCAGACATACCTGTGTGCACTGTGTGTCTGTATTACATGTCACATCCCAGACATACCTGTGTGCACTGTGTGTGTATTACATGTCACATCCCAGACATACCTGTGTGCACTGTGTGTGTGTATTACATGTCACATCCCAGACATACCTGTGTGCACTGTGTGTGTATTACATGTCACATCCCAGACATACCTGTGTGCACTGTGTGTCTGTATTACATGTCACATCCCAGACATACCTGTGTGCACTGTGTGTCTGTATTACATGTCACATCCCAGACATACCTGTGTGCACTGTGTGTCTGTATTACATGTCACATCCCAGACATACCTGTGTGCACTGTGTGTCTGTATTACATGTCACATCCCAGACATACCTGTGTGCACTGTGTGTCTGTATTACATGTCACATCCCAGACATACCTGTGTGCACTGTGTGTCTGTATTACATGTCACATCCCAGACATACCTGTGTGCACTGTGTGTCTGTATTACATGTCACATCCCAGACATACCTGTGTGCACTGTGTGTCTGTATTACATGTCACATCCCAGACATACCTGTGTGCACTGTGTGTCTGTATTACATGTCACATCCCAGACATACCTGTGTGTGCACTGTGTGTCTGTATTACATGTCACATCCCAGACATACCTGTGTGCACTGTGTGTCTGTATTACATGTCACATCCCAGACATACCTGTGTGCACTGTGTGTCTGTATTACATGTCACATCCCAGACATACCTGTGTGCACTGTGTGTCTGTATTACATGTCACATCCCAGACATACCTGTGTGCACTGTGTGTCTGTATTACATGTCACATCCCAGACATACCTGTGTGCACTGTGTGTCTGTATTACATGTCACATCCCAGACATACCTGTGTGCACTGTGTGTCTGTATTACATGTCACATCCCAGACATACCTGTGTGCACTGTGTGTCTGTATTACATGTCACATCCCAGACATACCTGTGTGCACTGTGTGTGTGTATTACATGTCACATCCCAGACATACCTGTGTGCACTGTGTGTCTGTATTACATGTCACATCCCAGACATACCTGTGTGCACTGTGTGTGTGTATTACATGTCACATCCCAGACATACCTGTGTGCACTGTGTGTCTGTATTACATGTCACATCCCAGACATACCTGTGTGCACTGTGTGTCTGTATTACATGTCACATCCCAGACATACCTGTGTGCACTGTGTGTCTGTATTACATGTCACATCCCAGACATACCTGTGTGCACTGTGTGTGTATTACATGTCACATCCCAGACATACCTGTGTGCACTGTGTGTCTGTATTACATGTCACATCCCAGACATACCTGTGTGCACTGTGTGTCTGTATTACATGTCACATCCCAGACATACCTGTGTGCACTGTGTGTCTGTATTACATGTCACATCCCAGACATACCTGTGTGCACTGTGTGTGTATTACATGTCACATCCCAGACATACCTGTGTGCACTGTGTGTAATTACATGTCACATCCCAGACATACCTGTGTGCACTGTGTGTGTGTATTACATGTCACATCCCAGACATACCTGTGTGCACTGTGTGTCTGTATTACATGTCACATCCCAGACATACCTGTGTGCACTGTGTGTCTGTATTACATGTCACATCCCAGACATACCTGTGTGCACTGTGTGTCTGTATTACATGTCACATCCCAGACATACCTGTGTGCACTGTGTGTCTGTATTACATGTCACATCCCAGACATACCTGTGTGCACTGTGTGTGTATTACATGTCACATCCCAGACATACCTGTGTGCACTGTGTGTGTGTATTACATGTCACATCCCAGACATACCTGTGTGCACTGTGTGTGTATTACATGTCACATCCCAGACATACCTGTGTGCACTGTGTGTCTGTATTACATGTCACATCCCAGACATACCTGTGTGCACTGTGTGTGTGTATTACATGTCACATCCCAGACATACCTGTGTGCACTGTGTGTGTATTACATGTCACATCCCAGACATACCTGTGTGCACTGTGTGTCTGTATTACATGTCACATCCCAGACATACCTGTGTGCACTGTGTGTCTGTATTACATGTCACATCCCAGACATACCTGTGTGCACTGTGTGTCTGTATTACATGTCACATCCCAGACATACCTGTGTGCACTGTGTGTGTATTACATGTCACATCCCAGACATACCTGTGTGCACTGTGTGTATTACATGTCACATCCCAGACATACCTGTGTGCACTGTGTGTGTGTATTACATGTCACATCCCAGACATACCTGTGTGCACTGTGTGTCTGTATTACATGTCACATCCCAGACATACCTGTGTGCACTGTGTGTCTGTATTACATGTCACATCCCAGACATACCTGTGTGCACTGTGTGTGTATTACATGTCACATCCCAGACATACCTGTGTGCACTGTGTGTCTGTATTACATGTCACATCCCAGACATACCTGTGTGCACTGTGTGTCTGTATTACATGTCACATCCCAGACATACCTGTGTGCACTGTGTGTGTGTATTACATGTCACATCCCAGACATACCTGTGTGCACTGTGTGTGTCTGTATTACATGTCACATCCCAGACATACCTGTGTGCACTGTGTGTGTGTATTACATGTCACATCCCAGACATACCTGTGTGCACTGTGTGTGTGTATTACATGTCACATCCCAGACATACCTGTGTGCACTGTGTGTCTGTATTACATGTCACATCCCAGACATACCTGTGTGCACTGTGTGTGTATTACATGTCACATCCCAGACATACCTGTGTGCACTGTGTGTGTATTACATGTCACATCCCAGACATACCTGTGTGCACTGTGTGTCTGTATTACATGTCACATCCCAGACATACCTGTGTGCACTGTGTGTCTGTATTACATGTCACATCCCAGACATACCTGTGTGCACTGTGTGTGTGTATTACATGTCACATCCCAGACATACCTGTGTGCACTGTGTGTCTGTATTACATGTCACATCCCAGACATACCTGTGTGCACTGTGTGTCTGTATTACATGTCACATCCCAGACATACCTGTGTGCACTGTGTGTGTGTATTACATGTCACATCCCAGACATACCTGTGTGCACTGTGTGTCTGTATTACATGTCACATCCCAGACATACCTGTGTGCACTGTGTGTGTGTATTACATGTCACATCCCAGACATACCTGTGTGCACTGTGTGTGTATTACATGTCACATCCCAGACATACCTGTGTGCACTGTGTGTCTGTATTACATGTCACATCCCAGACATACCTGTGTGCACTGTGTGTCTGTATTACATGTCACATCCCAGACATACCTGTGTGCACTGTGTGTCTGTATTACATGTCACATCCCAGACATACCTGTGTGCACTGTGTGTCTGTATTACATGTCACATCCCAGACATACCTGTGTGCACTGTGTGTCTGTATTACATGTCACATCCCAGACATACCTGTGTGCACTGTGTGTCTGTATTACATGTCACATCCCAGACATACCTGTGTGCACTGTGTGTCTGTATTACATGTCACATCCCAGACATACCTGTGTGCACTGTGTGTCTGTATTACATGTCACATCCCAGACATACCTGTGTGCACTGTGTGTCTGTATTACATGTCACATCCCAGACATACCTGTGTGCACTGTGTGTGTGTATTACATGTCACATCCCAGACATACCTGTGTGCACTGTGTGTCTGTATTACATGTCACATCCCAGACATACCTGTGTGCACTGTGTGTCTGTATTACATGTCACATCCCAGACATACCTGTGTGCACTGTGTGTGTGTATTACATGTCACATCCCAGACATACCTGTGTGCACTGTGTGTCTGTATTACATGTCACATCCCAGACATACCTGTGTGCACTGTGTGTGTGTATTACATGTCACATCCCAGACATACCTGTGTGCACTGTGTGTGTGTATTACATGTCACATCCCAGACATACCTGTGTGCACTGTGTGTGTGTATTACATGTCACATCCCAGACATACCTGTGTGCACTGTGTGTCTGTATTACATGTCACATCCCAGACATACCTGTGTGCACTGTGTGTCTGTATTACATGTCACATCCCAGACATACCTGTGTGCACTGTGTGTGTGTATTACATGTCACATCCCAGACATACCTGTGTGCACTGTGTGTCTGTATTACATGTCACATCCCAGACATACCTGTGTGCACTGTGTGTCTGTATTACATGTCACATCCCAGACATACCTGTGTGCACTGTGTGTGTATTACATGTCACATCCCAGACATACCTGTGTGCACTGTGTGTCTGTATTACATGTCACATCCCAGACATACCTGTGTGCACTGTGTGTGTGTATTACATGTCACATCCCAGACATACCTGTGTGCACTGTGTGTGTATTACATGTCACATCCCAGACATACCTGTGTGCACTGTGTGTCTGTATTACATGTCACATCCCAGACATACCTGTGTGTGCACTGTGTGTCTGTATTACATGTCACATCCCAGACATACCTGTGTGCACTGTGTGTCTGTATTACATGTCACATCCCAGACATACCTGTGTGCACTGTGTGTCTGTATTACATGTCACATCCCAGACATACCTGTGTGCACTGTGTGTCTGTATTTACATGTCACATCCCAGACATACCTGTGTGCACTGTGTGTCTGTATTACATGTCACATCCCAGACATACCTGTGTGCACTGTGTGTCTGTATTACATGTCACATCCCAGACATACCTGTGTGCACTGTGTGTCTGTATTACATGTCACATCCCAGACATACCTGTGTGCACTGTGTGTCTGTATTACATGTCACATCCCAGACATACCTGTGTGCACTGTGTGTGTATTACATGTCACATCCCAGACATACCTGTGTGCACTGTGTGTGTGTATTACATGTCACATCCCAGACATACCTGTGTGCACTGTGTGTCTGTATTACATGTCACATCCCAGACATACCTGTGTGCACTGTGTGTCTGTATTACATGTCACATCCCAGACATACCTGTGTGCACTGTGTGTCTGTATTACATGTCACATCCCAGACATACCTGTGTGCACTGTGTGTCTGTATTACATGTCACATCCCAGACATACCTGTGTGCACTGTGTGTCTGTATTACATGTCACATCCCAGACATACCTGTGTGCACTGTGTGTCTGTATTACATGTCACATCCCAGACATACCTGTGTGCACTGTGTGTCTGTATTACATGTCACATCCCAGACATACCTGTGTGCACTGTGTGTCTGTATTACATGTCACATCCCAGACATACCTGTGTGCACTGTGTGTGTGTATTACATGTCACATCCCAGACATACCTGTGTGCACTGTGTGTCTGTATTACATGTCACATCCCAGACATACCTGTGTGCACTGTGTGTCTGTATTACATGTCACATCCCAGACATACCTGTGTGCACTGTGTGTCTGTATTACATGTCACATCCCAGACATACCTGTGTGCACTGTGTGTGTGTATTACATGTCACATCCCAGACATACCTGTGTGCACTGTGTGTCTGTATTACATGTCACATCCCAGACATACCTGTGTGCACTGTGTGTGTATTACATGTCACATCCCAGACATACCTGTGTGCACTGTGTGTGTGTATTACATGTCACATCCCAGACATACCTGTGTGCACTGTGTGTGTGTATTACATGTCACATCCCAGACATACCTGTGTGCACTGTGTGTCTGTATTACATGTCACATCCCAGACATACCTGTGTGCACTGTGTGTGTGTATTACATGTCACATCCCAGACATACCTGTGTGCACTGTGTGTGTATTACATGTCACATCCCAGACATACCTGTGTGCACTGTGTGTGTGTATTACATGTCACATCCCAGACATACCTGTGTGCACTGTGTGTCTGTATTACATGTCACATCCCAGACATACCTGTGTGCACTGTGTGTGTGTATTACATGTCACATCCCAGACATACCTGTGTGTGCACTGTGTGTGTATTACATGTCACATCCCAGACATACCTGTGTGCACTGTGTGTCTGTATTACATGTCACATCCCAGACATACCTGTGTGCACTGTGTGTGTATTACATGTCACATCCCAGACATACCTGTGTGCACTGTGTGTCTGTATTTACATGTCACATCCCAGACATACCTGTGTGCACTGTGTGTCTGTATTACATGTCACATCCCAGACATACCTGTGTGCACTGTGTGTCTGTATTACATGTCACATCCCAGACATACCTGTGTGCACTGTGTGTCTGTATTACATGTCACACATCCCAGACATACCTGTGTGCACTGTGTGTGTATTACATGTCACATCCCAGACATACCTGTGCACTGTGTGTGCATGTCACAGACATACCTGTGTGCACTGTGTGTCTGTATTACATGTCACATCCCAGACATACCTGTGTGCACTGTGTGTCTGTATTACATGTCACATCCCAGACATACCTGTGTGTGCACTGTGTGTCTGTATTACATGTCACATCCCAGACATACCTGTGTGCACTGTGTGTGTGTATTACATGTCACATCCCAGACATACCTGTGTGCACTGTGTGTCTGTATTACATGTCACATCCCAGACATACCTGTGTGCACTGTGTGTGTATTACATGTCACATCCCAGACATACCTGTGTGCACTGTGTGTCTGTATTACATGTCACATCCCAGACATACCTGTGTGCACTGTGTGTCTGTATTACATGTCACATCCCAGACATACCTGTGTGCACTGTGTGTGTATTACATGTCACATCCCAGACATACCTGTGTGCACTGTGTGTGTGTATTACATGTCACATCCCAGACATACCTGTGTGCACTGTGTGTCTGTATTACATGTCACATCCCAGACATACCTGTGTGCACTGTGTGTCTGTATTACATGTCACATCCCAGACATACCTGTGTGCACTGTGTGTGTGTATTACATGTCACATCCCAGACATACCTGTGTGCACTGTGTGTCTGTATTACATGTCACATCCCAGACATACCTGTGTGCACTGTGTGTCTGTATTACATGTCACATCCCAGACATACCTGTGTGCACTGTGTGTGTGTATTACATGTCACATCCCAGACATACCTGTGTGCACTGTGTGTATTACATGTCACATCCCAGACATACCTGTGTGCACTGTGTGTCTGTATTACATGTCACATCCCAGACATACCTGTGTGCACTGTGTGTCTGTATTACATGTCACATCCCAGACATACCTGTGTGCACTGTGTGTCTGTATTACATGTCACATCCCAGACATACCTGTGTGCACTGTGTGTGTGTATTACATGTCACATCCCAGACATACCTGTGTGCACTGTGTGTGTCTGTATTACATGTCCAGGAAAAGCACTTTTATTCTGCAGGAAAACAGCTCCCAAGTGCCCAGCTGAAAGTGAAACTAAAAACAGCTTTCTCTCCTGACTCGATTTCTAACAGCTATATCTTCTGATATACTGGATATAATGCTGTGATTTTTGGTATCATTTGAAAGCTTGGAATGCCAGCTTTCAAAGAAGGTCATTTTCTATCTGCTACCAATCCCAAGATATGAGCAGCTAAAGCAGCCCTCCCTCTTCAGTCTGGTTTGCTTTGGGCACTTGGGAGCTGTTTTCCTGCAGAATAAAAGTGCTTTTTCCTGGACATGTAATACAGACACACAGTGCACACAGGTATGTCTGGGATGTGACATGTAATACAGACACACAGTGCACACAGGTATGTCTGGGATGTGACATGTAATACAGACACACAGTGCACACAGGTATGTCTGGGATGTGACATGTAATACAGACACAGTGCACACAGGTATGTCTGGGATGTGACATGTAATACAGACACACAGTGCACACAGGTATGTCTGGGATGTGACATGTAATACAGACACACAGTGCACACAGGTATGTCTGGGATGTGACATGTAATACAGACACACAGTGCACACAGGTATGTCTGGGATGTGACATGTAATACAGACACACAGTGCACACAGGTATGTCTGGGATGTGACATGTAATACAGACACACAGTGCACACAGGTATGTCTGGGATGTGACATGTAATACAGACACACAGTGCACACAGGTATGTCTGGGATGTGACATGTAATACAGACACACAGTGCACACAGGTATGTCTGGGATGTGACATGTAATACACACACAGTGCACACAGGTATGTCTGGGATGTGACATGTAATACAGACACACAGTGCACACAGGTATGTCTGGGATGTGACATGTAATACAGACACACAGTGCACACAGGTATTGTCTGGGATGTGACATGTAATACAGACACACAGTGCACACAGGTATGTCTGGGATGTGACATGTAATACAGACACACAGTGCACACAGGTATGTCTGGGATGTGACATGTAATACAGACACACAGTGCACACAGGTATGTCTGGGATGTGACATGTAATACACACACAGTGCACACAGGTATGTCTGGGATGTGACATGTAATACAGACACACAGTGCACACAGGTATGTCTGGGATGTGACATGTAATACAGACACACAGTGCACACAGGTATGTCTGGGATGTGACATGTAATACAGACACACAGTGCACACAGGTATGTCTGGGATGTGACATGTAATACAGACACACAGTGCACACAGGTATGTATGTCTGGGATGTGACATGTAATACACACACAGTGCACACAGGTATGTCTGGGATGTGACATGTAATA